>CM064877.1:20934377-21230002 GCA_003313485.2 Penstemon barbatus | reverse complement strand
AACCAAAAATTTTAAAGTAATGAATATTTGGTTTTCTGTTGTTCCAAACTTCATATGGAGTCTTGTCTGATTTTTGTTGATCATGCATCTGTTTTGGGTAAAGCATGCTGTATTTGTTGCTTCTGCCCAAAATCTTTGTGGCAGCTTAGCTTCAGCTATCATGGTCCTGACAGCTTCTTTTAGTGTTCTGTTTCTCCTTTCAGCAACACCATTCTGTTGAGGGGTTCTAGCAGCTGAATACTCATGATGTATTCCTTTGATATTACAATACTCTTCAACAGTAGAGTTTGTAAACTGTCCCTCTATCTGATCTGATCTTCAATATTTTGATGCTTTTCTCATTCTGGATCAGTTCCATCAGATTAGTAAGATGTTCCTTGGTTTCACTTTTCTTCTTCATGAATATCACCCAAGTGTATCTTGAATAGTCATCCACCACAGCTAGGCAGTATTTCTTTCCACCATTGCTGACTGGATCAATGGGTCCAAATAAGTCCATGTGTAGCAGCTCCAAGATTCTTTCAGAAGATTGGTGCTTCTTGCTTTTGAACGATGACTTGATTTGTTTACCCTTCTGACAGGCGTCACAGAGCTTGTCTTTGCTCATGACTGTTTTTGGAATCCCATCTACCAAATCATTCTTGATTAATCTGTTGATGGTCTTGAAGTTTAAATGATTCATTCTCTTGTGCCATAGCCAACTAACTTCACTTGGTGTAGAGGCCACCAAACAAACATTTGAATTCTTGTCAGCAGAATTCCAGTCGACTATGTAGATATTCCCTTGTCGTCTTCCAGATAAGATTACCTTCTTTGTACCAATCTATTCAACATAGCACTTATCTGTTGAGAAGATAACTGAATATCCTTTGTCACAAAATTGACTTATGCTTAGCAGGTTGTACTTTAGGCCTTTAACATATGAGACGTCAGATATCTCAATGTTTCCTTTGATTAATCTTCCTTTAGCTACAATCTTGCCTTCTTTGCTGTCTCCAAATGTAACACTTGGACCATCCACATCAGCTGCATCAGTCAACTCATGTATGTTTCCACACATGTGCCTTGAACATCCACTGTCCAAGTACCAAATCTTCTCTACTTTACTCCTACTCCTACTCCTAACCTACAAAACAAAAATAAAATTGTTTTAGGTACCCTTATTGAGTGGGTCCTGAAGAATTAGTTCTACCTTTGACAACCCAAGATGTTGATGTCTTAGGCTTCTTAGGCTTCTGAGTTTTGACAGGAACATGAACAGTTTTATTTTTATCATAGTTGTCAGATAAGTCATGTTGATGATCAGTATGATAAGAATAATGTTCATAAGCAGGGTAAGGTGCATGATAAGCAGGATATGCATGCATTGGATGAGCAGGATAAGATGCATAGTAACCTGGAAATTGAGGTGCATGATACATAGGATCATATGCAGCAGGTTGCACATAATAAGACTCATTTCCATACCAAGCATTTTGATTTTTCTTGATTTTATGCTTCTTTGGTTTACTACTTGCTTGCTCATTAACAGACGACTTAGTTTTACCAACAGTTTGATTCAGTTTAGCTTTATCAGCAGATTTCTTAGGACTCTGCTGTTTGGTCTTACTAGTCTTTTTACCTAAACTAGGCTTTTTGCTCTTTTCAGCCTTAGGAGTTTTCTTCTCCTTTACTACTTTCTCAGGTGAAGTAGATTTAGTTGTCTGAACATAAAGAATGACCTTACTGTTGTCAGCTGATACAAATTTTTCAGTATGATTCAGTTCAAACTTATCCTGTTCTAAAGGTATCTTCTGTTTACTAGACGTATGCGTGGATGCAACAAATGATTTCTCATGAGACTCAATAACTTTTTCAAGTTCCATGATTTTTCCTTTAAAAACTTCACATTCAGCTTTCAGAGATTCATGTTCTTGCTCAAGCTGTTTATATTCAGCTGATTCCTTTGGCCTTTCAGCTAAAAGTTTCATTGAATTATTTTGCTCTTTTAGCAATATCATCTCTTCCTTAAGCTTTTTGTATGCTTCAGCAATACCAGTATTGTTAAGCATCATTTGTTCAAATGAATTAAATAATTCATTGTCAAGAGGAGTTACCTCATCCTCAGAGTCATCAGATTCTTTTGCCATCAGGCACAGGAGAGTAGGGTTTCCTTCATCAGAAGATTCTTCATCAGACGTGTCTGAATCTGAATCAGATGAGTAGACAGCAGCCAGCTTTTCTGCTTCTGCTATCATAGCCTTGCCTTTCTGATGTTTTCTTTCTCTTCTCATTTTCTTCTCTTCTTCAGTGTACTTTTCTGATTTTGGATATGGGCAGTCTTTGATGAAGTGTCCCAATTTCCTGCAGTTGTAACACATTAGTTTTGCTTTTATAATCATCTTTATCTTTAGAAGAAAAGTTAGGTTTAGAAATGGAAGCATTGTTATATTTGTTCTTCAATTTTCTCTTGTAGAACTTCTTGAAGTTGTTTATCAGCAATGCAACGTCTCCAGCAGTGTACTCCTTTTTGTTGAGCAGTGTGGCTTCATCAGATGAGTCCACATCTTTACTTTTCTGAGCTGGTCTTCTTTGATTTTCAGCAGCAACCAGGGCAGCTGTGGGTTCTGAAGTTGAGGTTTCTTCAATTCCCATTCTAGGCAGTTTATACTCGAATGCCTTGAGTACGGAAAACATTTCTGTAAGAGAGATCTTTCCCAAATCTCTTGATTCTTCCATGGCTGTCACCTTCATGTTGAACTTGGGAGGTAAGGCCTTTAGTACTCTGACGGTGATTTCCTTGTCAGTAAAGGTTTTTCCCAACTTTAGAACTTCATTCAGTGTTCTGGTGAATCTGGTATCCATCTGATCAATGGTTTCTCCAGACTTCATCTTGAAGTTGTCAAGTTTCTCCAAAGCAACAGTTAGCTGATGCTCCTTTATGGCATCATTTCCTTCACTCATGTCTCTGACTTTGTCCCACATTTCCTTTGCAGTCTTGCAATGTTTGACTTTGTCAAACCTATCATTGTCCAGGGCTTTAGTCATGATGAATCTTCCGACTTTATCAAGATTGAACAGCTTTATTTCTTCCGCAGTCATCTCGTGTAAGTCTTTCTCCACAACCGTATCAACTTCATTGATTTTTATGGTCTTTGTGAATCTGAATGGACCTTTAATGATACATGTGTACATGTTGTCATTATAAGCTGCTAGAAAGATTTCCATTCTAATCTCCAGTCTTCAAAAGACATACCAGCAATGTGGGGAACATGGCTGATACAGTCCATTTTTCAAAAAGTTTTGATTTTTCAAAAAGATGCTCTTTTGAAAAAGTTTTGAAAACCTTTGAAAAACACTTGGATCAAGCTCGTTGATCAGACAGCTGATTCTAATGAACCACCTGCTCTGATACCACTTGTTGGTCCCAAGTGGTCAGAAGAGGTTTAGAGGGGGGGGGGGGGGGGGTGAATAAACCTCTTTAAAAATTTTCTTCAAATTTAACTTTAAAACTTTCATTCTAACTGAACAGACTAAGCTGATCAGATTAGTTAGTCACAATTCTGTTCGCGAACAAATCTTTGAACAGTCTTGTTGACCACTCGTCTGATTATTACTTAGCTAATTTTGTTAAAATCAGTTTTAATACTTAGAGTACTTGCAGCGGATTTTCAAAGTGTTTTCACAAGTAAACTTAGCAGTTTGAAAAATGTTTCCCCAGATTTGTAAAATCTCTTTTTAGATCCTTTTTTCAAACAGTTAACTTAATGTGTTTTATGCAACTAAAATTATGCAGGTAAAATGCAAATAAAAACACAAACAATTTTTATAGTGGTTATATGGATTTGAATATCCTTTAGTCCACTCTTCCAAGTCATAAAGATCTTGGGTTATACTAAAAACACACAGTAATCAGTATACTCTGCTTACGCCTTACAACAAATGAACAGGCCGTAAGTTCGCAGTAAGAAATCACACAGAAATCCTACTCTCTGAAGTAATATCACTCACTTAGATGGATATCTACTTCTCACAACACTCAGTGTTTACAAATTCACTCAGAAGATGTATTTGGCTTGATTCTTCAACTCTGCTTTTGTCAACAAATGACTCAGCTGATGAGTGAGCTGTTCTTGAGACTTAAAGAATTCTGCTTCGAAAATTTCTCAGAGATTGTGTTGCTTATTTCTTCTTCGTCTCTTTCAGCTATTTATACTTGAGGATTGAAAAGTGTCCGTTGAAGAGAGACAAAATTCAAATTCCTCGAGTACTGGTCCTTAAAATCCGCGAATGGCTCTTTTGCAGTCTGTCCGTACTGTGAACAGTACTATTCTGCAGGCAGCATTAAATGCACCCAGCTGATGCGAAGCGTTTCTTCAATCATTTGTCTTTAATAATCTTGTACTTCAGCATTTATTACTCCAAGGGGCATTTATTACCGTTGGGAACACTTTATGATCTTCTTCACTTGGCTGGTAAAAGTACGCGTCTGATGGCGAACAAAGTTGATCTCAAACTTGAACAAATCTGATTTGAGTCGGCTGATCTTCACCAGTCTGATAACTTTTCTTCAGCAGATCAGAAGTCTTGGACCTTGAAACTTTGACTCTTCTGATGTCTTCTTTACTTAGTCAAAATTCCTTGATAAGTTTATCAGCTAAGTTACTCCATACTTAGCCAATTATGAAGTTTTGGAATGCATCGAAACCTCCCTTATCAAACTTCCTTTAGTGCCTTCATCTTCATCCTTATCCAACAAGACTCTTTCTTGCTTATGCTGCTCACAAGAATTTCATAGTGTATCAGATGGATGTGAAATCAGCTTTTCTCAATGGAGAATTGCAAGAAGAAGTTTATGTTGAACAACCACCTGGATTTGAAGCCTATCAAGAATAAGACAAGGTGTATCGTCTGAAGAAAGCCCTATATGGACAGAAACAGGCTCCAAGAGCATGGTATGATACCCTATCTGATTTTCTTTTAATTAAAGGATTTCGTAAAGGTAAGGTAGATAAGACCCTGTTCACCATTGAATGGGAAAAACATATTTTGCTTGTGCAAATATATGTGGACGATATTATTTTTGGTTCAACTAATCAGCGGATGTGTGATAAGTTCTCAAAGCTGATGCAGAACAAGTTTGAAATGAGCATGATGAGAGAACTTAATTATTTTCTTGGCTTGCAAGTAAGACAGTTGCCTGATGGAATATTCATCAGCCAAGCAAAATACACAAAGTATCTGTTTAAGAAATTTGGTATGAAAACTAGCTCTACTGCTAATATTCCAATGTCTACTAGTCTTCGTTTGGATAAAGATGAAGATGGCAAATCAGTGGACATTACCAAGTACAGAGGAATTATTGGGTCACTGTTATACTTAACAGCTAGCAGACCTGATATTATGTACTCTCTTGGGGTTTGTGCAAGATATCAATCAAATCCTAAGGAATCTCACCTCTTAGCTGCCAAAAGGATACTCAAGTATCTTAAAGGTACTGAAGATTTGGGATTGTAGTATCCTAGGGAATCTGGATTTGAACTCATTGGATATTCAGATTCTGACCTTGCTGGCTGCAAGATTGACAGAAAAAAACACAACAGGTGCCTGTCAGTTCTTAGGTAGTCGTCTGATCTCATGGATGAGTAAGAAACAAACTTCAGTATCCATATCAACTGCTGAAGCTGAATACATAGCTGTTGGAGCTTGCTGTACACAAATATTATGGTTGAAGCATCAACTTGAAGATTACAACATAAAAATCAGTGGAATCTCTATCTACTGTGACAATACAAGTGCAATCAGCCTTACTCAGAATACTACAAGTCATTCAAGGACTAAGCATATTGAGATCAAACATCACTTCATTAGAGATCGTATGGTGAAAAGAAATGTCATGATAGAATATGTGTTTACTGAAAATCAGATTGCTGACATCTTCACAAAACCTCTAGGTGAGACAAGGTTTTCAACTCTAAGAGCTGAACTGGGTTTATTGAAATTGGATGCATAAGCTGAGGGGAAACTCAACAGAAGACTGAAGCTCAACAGCTTACTCATCACAATTATCTTCAAGGATTAACTCTCAACAGACTAGTTAACTTATGAATTCTTAAAGTCAGGGGAACGTGTAAGACTAGCGGTACTTCTGATTAAAAGATGAAATTTGTTGATGACAGTTAGTTGAAGTTATGTTTTCAACAGAAGATTAAAGTCTTGAAGATCGAAGACTTATTATCTAGCTGGATTGACAAACAGCCGAGGAAGGTTATCAGCTATTGGCTTTCACTAATAACAGCTCTGTCATCAGGACAGTAGTCCATCAGATAAGTATTTATTCTACTAATCTGAACGCATGTATAAAAGCTTACTGTTTAAAACGTTATATTCAAAAATGCGATTTTACAAGTACGAAAGAGCGGTACATATTCCCGCTCCTCATTTCATGTGATTTGAATTTGAAAGGTCGTAACTGATGCCGCACGATCAGACCTGACAAGAAATGGATCTAACGGTTAGCTGGTATCACGAAAACAAAGATACCCTAACTCTATAAATCCAGATCTGATCAGCTGAGTAGCTCTTTACGCACCTAAATATTCAGAGAGCACTTGTGAGAAAATTTACTTGCAATTTTCTGCGAAATTTCTTCTTTTTTCACTAACTTTCAAACAGAACTAAGATGGCTTCTACTCAAGACTCAAAAGCTTAAGGGATGTACCTTGTGTACGAATCTTACTATCAATCTGGTACTACCCTGATGAAAGAACTGCTGGAGAAGTTCAAAACGGCCTCATTGGTAAATTTCATGGAATATCATGAGGGTTTGGTGTGGACAGATCAAGTTCTGGAGTACTACCGTACATCAACTGTTGATTTCTCTTCACTGGAGATTAAGGCTACTGTGGGAGAAAAATCCATCGTTATCACTCCTCACTACTCCACGAGACTTTTTGGCTGACTAACAGCGGTCGACATGATGTCACCGTTGTGACTGAGGACAAACATCAACAGTTCTGGGCAATCTGTGCCAAAAAGGGTGAGATGTTGACTGGCAACATCAAGAAGAAATAGTTGGCAGATGAGTATCAGAGAATGGCTGATATGGTCTGCAAGCTGATAGAGAACTGCACCTTCTCTCAGGATGCTGTGACTATGAAGAGGTACAGTATTATGACTGCCATTTACTATGGATTGGAGGTGAACTGGTCCGCAGTGATTTGGTATATATTTGCTGCTTTCTTGGACAAGAAAAACAAGAGCAAGGCCCCTCAAACAAATCACAGAATTACTCTCAGCTATCTGTTGTTCAAGATGGGCTGTGAGGTTACTAATGGGAAAGAGATCCACTCTAGCAAGACAATGTCAAAGTACTTGCCTGTTCTGAAAAGAAAAGCCGACGAGGCTGATGCAGTGGAGGAGGCTGAGGAACAAAAGGAGGTTCCTGCCAAAAGGCCAAGGAGGTTAGTCAAAACTGCTCAGTTTGCTGTTGAGACTCAAAGGAAAAAGGCTGCTGACAAGCCTAAGGAGAAGACTCCTAAGAAAGTGAAGAAAGTGGATGATGCTGAAGCTACTAAGATTATTGATCAGACCACTGCTGATGTCAGGAATATGTCCCCTGCATCATCTTCAAGAACTCCAACTGCTCAAGTGCCTGATGAGACTGTTTCTCATAGGACCAGAATTCAGTTGAGAGATACTGCTGCTTCCAGACCTACTCAAGGAAGATCAAAGAAAACAGCAAGGAAGCAAATGACATTTATAGAGGAACCTACTGACCTGATAGACTTAGTAAGAGAGAGTCCTCAAACTGCTGAAAGACCTGTTGGAGCTGAAGAAGCTTCTGTTGCTGAACAGACTGATGCGCAACAGATTACTCTAGCAAAACCAACAGTTGAGGTTGCTAAACCTCAGGATGATCCTGATGTGATGATCATCCAACCCATTGCAGCTGCACCTCTTGCATCTGCTGCTCCTAATCCTGCCCCAGCTGACAAGGGAAAGAGAAAAGTTCTGATCAAGCGAAAGAAGATCTCTGCAGCTGACAAAAAGAAAAGGGAGGAAGCTGCGCAGAGAAAAAGAGATGAACTCGAAGAAAAGAAGGCACTGGAACTAAGCAAACTTCAGGAAGCAAAGGATGCTGAAAGAAGAAAGATGTTTGAAGCTGAAAGAAAGGCAGCTGAAGATGCTGAATTTGATATGGTCATTGAGCTAAGTAAAACTGATGCTCATGGACCAGTTCATGGTGGAGGCATCAAGATTAATGAAGCTGATGAAGACAAACCAAAGAAGCCTAAGATGCCTGCTGTAGAGGTCAAGCCAAAGGAGAAATATGAAATAAGAAAAGCATTTGACATTGTCTATGCTGATAAAGAACTCTTCAAAATGTTTGAAAAGACCTTGGCTTATTATGACCAGAAGCTGATGCTGAAGACTCTGTTCACCCATGAAAAGCCTAGATACATGAAATGGAGAGATTATATGCTGAACAGATCTGTTGCAGAGCTTCAGAGTTGGAAAGAATTAGCTGATGAAGAAAAATGGGTTCTAAATTGGCTAAGGACTGACTCTATTCAGAAAGCCTTGGATCCTCACTTTGTAAGGGATGCTATGCATCAATATGTTAAGGACTTTGCCTTAGAGGAAGCCAAGATCATCAAGAACACTTTGCCTGCAAAAAGAAGAAATTCTGATGATGCTGTTGAGAGGGCAATCAACATAGCTGTTATGACCGCCTTGAAGAGATGGGCAGAAAGGTCAAGATATCAGCAAGGATGTTCAAGTGAACTGCCTCAGCTGCCAAGCATTCAACAGATCATATTTGGCAAAGAAGTCAAAGACTACTACGAAGTGCCTAAGGGAAACAATGCCTTTACAAATCCTTGGATCATTGTGCGACAAATTCGTCAAACAACATCCTTCAATGATGATGGCAAGATCGTGAGTTTAGTCTATGATGATGTCACTGATGAGCAAAAAGCTGATAAACCTGCTGAAGAACCCTTAGCAATTGAGTGGAATGCTAAGGAGTCAAAGGCTGATCAGGAGACATAGCTTAAAGATGCCCCTGTCCACTAGGAAGAGAATGAAGGAAGGGATGCTGCTGATTTTGCTTCATCAAGTGATCTGCATTCATCACTGATGGAGGCCTTCCAGATGCTGATGGAAAACTCAATGAAAGACTTGGAAGAAAAGAACAGCACGCAGCTGAAGAAGTTGCAGCAAGAGTTGGCAGAGTCCAACAGCTTACAGCTGAAGAAATTGCAGCAAGAGTTGGCAGAGTCCAACATACTACAGCTGGAAAATATGCAACTCCTTACTGCAAGAACTATCAGAAATGCAATTGATAGTTTTCCCATGCCTGAAGATCATTCCAAGCAGATGATGCACAACTTTCTTGAGATTAGCAGAAACGTTGAAGATTTGAAGGCTGATGTCAATCACCTTCATGATGCTTTAAAGAGAGCTGAAAACAACATAGCTGGTCTAACTGCTAACTTCATCAAGATCAGTGATGAAGAGAAATCTATCAATGTTAGGCTGTTGCAGGAACTTCTCAAAGCTGGAGATGTTATTCATGGAGAACTTTCAACTATGCAACTTAACATTGACTACTTCAATGATCAAACTGACAACATCAGCACCACTCTCACTCATCTTACTGCAAGTCATGATGTAGTAAATCAGAATTTGAAGGATTTATGTGCTGCTATGAAGATTCCTACTGTTGCACTTAACCTTGTTGCTGAACCTGATAATGTCACCAAGACTGATGATGATAAAAAGGGGGAAGATAAAAGGGAAGAACCAACTGAGGAAACTACTACTGCTGAAGCTAAGAAGACTGATGAAGCTGCTGAAGAGACTAAAGCTGCTGAAGAAGTTGGAAAGGTAGAAGGCAGAGAGAAGTCTGAAGAAGAGACTAAGGACAAAGCCAAATCTGATGAGGAAATGGCTGAAACCAAGGACTCTGCTGAAGATCAAACATAGCAAATTACCAATTACAAAAATACTGAATCAGCCAAGAAAGCAATGGAAAAACTGAAGGAGCAGCAACTCAAAGAAAAGATGGAAGCTGCCAGATCAAACCTGCTTTTGGATGAGGATGCTGATGAAGAGGAAGAAGAAGATGATGAAGAATCATCTTATGAGTATGAAGAAGTGCTGGAAGGATCTGATGAAGAAGCTGATAGTTAGAATATATAAATCTTTTTGTAATCAGTTTACTTTATCTATCTTTCAGACATCTCATCTGATAAACTTGTACTTGTAATATTTTCCATATAAATGAAAGTCAAGTTTACTCCAACACATCTTTTCTATCTCAGAAAATTTTGAGGATTACAATCTTTAGCATAGGTAAAACAGGTACTTAGCTGAAGTTTTGTCATCAATAAAAAGGGGGAAATTGTTGGATAAAGATGAAGATGAAGAAGCACTGAAGACAATTAGTAAAGGGAGGTTTTGATGATTTCCAAAACTTCAAATCTGCTAAGTATAAACCAACTTAGCTGATATCCCTTTGAAGAATTTTTGACTAAGTAAAGAAGATATCAGAAGAGTCAAAATTCAAGGTCCAAAGGCTACTGATCTGCTGATGGAAAGAAATCAGACTGGTGAAGATCAGCCGACTCAAAATAGATTTGTTCAACTTTGAGATCAGCTTAGTTCGCCATCAGACTTGTCCTTTTGTCAGCCAAGTGAAAAAGATCAAGAAGCCATCCCAACGGTAATAAATGCCCCTGGAAGTAATAAATGCTGAAGTACAAGGTTATTAAAGACAAATGATTGAAGAAATGCCTTGCATCAGCTGGGTGCATTTAATGCTGTTTGCAGAAAAGTACTGTTGACAGTACGGACAGACTGCAAAGAGCCGTTCGCGGATATTAAGGACCACTACCCGAGGTTTTTAAATCTTGTCTCTCTTCAACGGACATTTTTCAAACCTTGAGTATAAATAGCTGTAGACACGAAGAGAAGAAGAACAACAACACAATCTCTGAGAAATTTTCGAAGCAGGATTCTTTAAGTCTCAAGAACAGCTCACTCATCAGCTTAGTCATTTGTTGACAAAAGCAAAGTTGAAGAACAACGAAAAATACATCTTCTAAGTGATTTTGTAATCGTGAGTGTTGTGAGAAGTAGATATCCATCTTTGTGAGTGATATTACTTCAGAGAGTAGGAGTTTCTGTGTGTTTTCCTACTGCGCACTTGTGGCCTTTTCATTTGTTGATTGGTGCAATCAGAGTATACTGTAAACTTTGTGATTATAGTATAACCCAAGATCTGAGTGACTTGGAAGAGTGGACTAAAGGATATTTAAATCCATATAACCACTATAAAAATTCTGTGTTTTTACTTGCATTTTATTTGCATATTTTCAGTTGCATAAAAACACTTTGATTTAACTATTTGAAAAGTTTATAAGGAAATGAGTTTTATAAAACTGGGGAACAAACTTTCAAACTACTAAGTTTACTTGTGAAAAACACTTTACAAATCCGCTGCAAGTACTCTAAGTATTGAAACTGATATTAGCAAAAATCAGCTAGGTGATTATCAGATTAGTGGTCAACAAAGCTGTTCAAAGATTTGTTCGCGATCAGTCTTGTCAAATTACTGTTAGTAACCGCTTAGTCTGTTTAAGTTAGAACAAAAGTTTTAAAGTTCAAATTTGTTAAAAAGTTTAGAGGTCTATTCACCCCCCCTCTAGACCTCATTTGACCACTTGGGACCAACAAACACTATCCAATCATACATGAAATCTCAAATAATAATCCAACAAGAAAAAAAAAACAAAATACAGGACAAGACCGACTCGGATCCCGGATTACCAACTACCACACACTTCAACTGTCGAAAGTACATGAAAAAGTAATCCACAAAGAGTGGTAAGTTGATCATCTAACTTAGTGAGCCCGTGTGCAAATGTACATGATAGTAGCAAGCAAACAACACTATCGAATATCAATTCAAACATGCACACACCTTAGACGCTTCACACGTATGAATGCAACAGACATCTCATCCAACTGCATAGAAGGCTCGAATGAATGTGATAAAAAGACATCTCATCCAACCACATAGAAGACTCGAATGAATGTGATAAAAAAAAATCTCATCCAGCCACATATAGGGTTGGAATGAATGTGATAAAAAGACATCTCATCCAGCCACATAGAGGGCTCGAATGAATGTGATAAAAAGACATCTCATCCAGCCACATAGAGGGCTCGAATGAATGTGATAAAAAGACATCTCATCCAGCCACATAGAGGGCTCGAATGAATGTGATCAGACCCAACGATGAAAACTAGGGCATTACTGGAGAAAGAAAAGAAGATAATTATTAGAAGTAAATTTAAACCAAGATGGTCCGGCATGCACGGTTTGTCCCTTCTTAACAAGAGAAAGGCTTTTACACACTCGTTCAAATAATTTTTCAAATACATGATGTACTATTATACGCTCAAACATTTTTTCAAATACATGATGTACTAGTATGCGCCCCGTGCTACGCATGCACGGGTGTTACAAAATATATTTTTATAAAAGTAAAATCTATTTGATAATTTAACAACTTATGCACAAAGTCAAAAAATTAAAACCCTTGTACATGCTCATGTGTATTATGTTGCACCTACTCATCACATGCACATGTGCACTACAACCATATTAAGTTGGACAATTAACTTATGCATTCCATGTTTCAATCTTTTCAGCTTTAGGTGTTTGGGTAAACAATAGTTTATGTTGTGGTTAGGTCATCACTGTTGCGGTTCCACCCTAATTTTGAAGAGTAGTTGTACACTTTTTTAATTTTCTTATTTGATTTTAATATCCTCCCTTGAACTGATGTTTCAAAACACAAATCAAATTTATTTTTCTTACAAAAAATTAGTAATTTAAATTATTCTAATATCGTTTTAAACAGCTTCCGCTTTAAACTTTCTCAAAATGTCTTTTTATTTTGTCAATAAGCTAAATAATACTCCATCCGTCCCATTAATTTTGGTCCCTTTAGGTTGGGTACGGAGTTTTAGACACTTTATTAAAAAAGTAAACTTTTGTTATTTTTTTTAGAGAGAAAGGGAGTCATGTTTTGGGACGTCCCAAAGTGGAAATTGGAGCATGAAACGTGGGACAAAGGGAGTATAAACTATTTTATACATTAATTGTTGGCTGATTATGGACTAACGCTTTCGACAAACTTTTAAATTTTCGTTTTGATTTTATACCCGTTTAAAAAAAATCGGTATTTTAACATTTTCCTTGCATAAAAATTTAATCGAGTGTTATTCGATGGACTCGTGGGGTCGGACCGTTACAAACATAATACATAATTACAGTACAATGGTGCACCGTATCGACATATATTAAATATTTATAGAAAATTATTTATGACGTGAATTTGAAAAACACATCTATCCACAAAGAGATTAGATTCATTTTCAGTTCTTTTGTCTATAAGAAGACTCTTTACTCTCAAACGGCTTCATATAAATATTTCAAAAAATTAATTCTTGATGAATCCCCCCTAAAAGAAGAAATACTATGGATGGAAAAAGGTGCTACATAGTGGATCTTGTGCAACAAAGCTATGATGACATTAAGGCCAGTCTGTCTCTCTCTCGCTCTCTAAAATAAGAAACAAGGTGCTGTCAGTTCGATTAAAACCGAACCTGTACACCAATTCAAAAGATTGGCTCGTGGATCTTATGAAACGGACCAGTCCCGCGGATCATATTCAGGTCAATTGAATCTGCAACTTGGATCTAATTGGTATGGATATAATTATTGCAACAAGAATAACAAAAGTAAACGAAAACATTTGCATTATCAAGCTCAAATATTGCCTTTCTTCATAATAAATGAAACTTATTTTGTTTAAAAAGCCCAAATTACCAAATCAGCCAATTTTCAATATGAGAAGAATGCCTAGAAATGAATAGGAAACCACAAAATTTTCAAGAAATTGGTCATTGAGAATATGAATGTTAGTATGCGTGATTATTTTACACTAGGCACCGTGGCAAACGGTAATCTCGGGCATTACTGGAAAAAAAAAAAAGATAATTATTAGAAGTAAATTTAAACTAAAATGGTCCGGCATGCACGGGTTCTCCCTTCTTAACAAGAGAAAGGCTTTTACACTCTCGTTCAAACTTTTTTCAACTACATGATGTACTAGTATACGCTCAAACATTTTTTCATATACATGATGTACTAGTATAGGCCCCGTCCTATGCATGCACGGGTGTTACAAAATATATTTTTATAAAAGTAAAATCTATTTGATAATTTAACAACTTATGCACAAAGTCAAAAAATTAAAACCCTTATATATGCTCACTTATATTATGTTGCACCTACTCATCACATGCACATGTGCACTACAACCACATTAAGTTGGACAATTGACTTATGCATTCCATGTTTCAATCTTTTCAGCTTTAGGTGTTTGAGTAAACAATAGTTCATGTTGTTGTTAGGTCATCACGATTGCGATTCCACCCTAATTTTGAAGAGTAGTTGTACATTTTTTAAGATTCTTATTTGATTTTACTATCCTCCCTTGAACTGATGTTTCAAAACACCTATAACGTTTAAATCCATTTTTATAATATCTTATTATTTAGCTAATTTTTTAAAGTGAATACATTTTAACCGAAGATGATTTTTAATTTTCTCCAATATTGATATTAATGTTGCTTTATCCCTGTAGGGTTTCACATGTTGTTTAACCACATCATATTTTCCTTGAAATATTACAAAAATAATAAGATGTTTGTAATGATTTTAGGGGATGTATTGGTAATATATTTAATGTAACAAGGGGGTGTCCTTGTAATACAATTTTTGATTGAGGGGGTGTTTTTGTAATATTTCAAACAGAGGGTAAATTCTTGTAATTTGGGTAATCGTCAGGGGGTGCCTATGTAAATTTCCAGATTAAAATTGCCAGATTATGGAGTAATGCTTTCAATAAACTTTTAAATTCTCGTTTTGATTTTATACCCGTTTAAAAAAAATCGGTATTTTAACATTTTTCTTATATAAAAATTAAATCGATTGTTATCCGACGGACTCATGGGGTCGGACCGTTACAAACATAATACATAATTACAGTACAATGGTGCACCGTATCGATATAAATTAAATATTTATAGAAAATTATTTATGACGTGAATTTGAAAAACATTTCTATCCACAAAGAGATTAGATTCATTTTCAGTTCTTTTGTCTATAAAAAGACTATTCACTCTCAAACGTCTTCGTATTTTTATTTCAAAAATTAATTCGCGATGAATCCCCCCAAAAGAAGAAATTAGCTATGGATGGAAAAAGGTGCTACAGAGTGGATCTTGTGCAACAAAGTTGTGATAACAATAAGGCCAGTCTCACTCTCTCTCTCTATATAAAATAAGAAACAAGGTGCAGTCAGTTCGATTCAAACCGAACCTGCACACCAATTCAAAAGATTCACGTGTGGATCTTATGAGACGGACCAGTCCCACGAATCATATTCAGTTCAACTGAATCTGCCAATTAGATCTAATTGGTATGGATATAATTATTGCAACAAGAATAACAAAAGTAAACGAAAACACTTGCATTATCAAGCTCAAAATTTTCGTTTCTTCAGTACAAATGAAACTTGTTTTGTTGAAAAAGCCCAAATTACCAAATCAGCCTTTTTTCAATATGAGAAGAATGCCTAGAAACGAATAGGAAACCATAGAACTTTTCAAGAAATTGGTCACTGAGAATATGAATGTTAGTATGCGTGATTATTTTACACTAGGCATCGTGGCAAACGGTAATCTCGGGCACTACTGGAAAAAAAAAAAGACAAATATTAGAAGTAAATTTGAACCAAAATGGTCCGGCATGCACGGGTTGTCCCTTCTTAACAAGAGAAAGGCTTTTACACACTCGTTCAAATAATTTTTCAAATACATAATGTACTAGTATACGCTGAAACATTTTTTCAAATACATGATGTACTAGTATGCGCCCCGTGCTATGCATGCACGAGTGTTACAAAATATATTTTTATAAAAGTAAAATCTATTTGATAATTTAACAACTTATGCACAAAGTAAAAAAATTAAAACCCTTATACATGCTCACTTGTATTATGTTGCACCTACTCATCACATGCACATGTGCACTACAACCACATTAAGTTGGACAATTAAATTATGCATTCCATGTTTCAATCTTTTCAGCTTTAGGTGTTTGGGTAAACAATAGTTCATGTTGCGGTTAGGTCATCACGGTTGCGGTTCCACCCTAATTTTGAAGAGTAGTTGTACACTTTTTTAATTTTCTTATTTGATTTTAATATCCTCCCTTGAACTGATGTTTCAAAACACCTATAACGTTTAAATCCATTTTTATAATATCTTATTATTTTGCTAATTTTGTAAAGTGAATACATTTTAACCGAAGATGATTTTTAATTTTCTCCAATATTGATATTAATCTTGCTTTCTCCCAGTTGGGTTTCACATGTTGTTTCACCATATCATATTTTCCTTGAAAGTTTTGTTTTAAATGCTTCCGCTTTAAACTATAAATATTAAATCAAATTTATTTTTATTACAAAAAACTAGTAATTTAAATTATTCTAATATCGATTTAAACAGCTTCCGCTTTAAACTTTCTCAATTGAAAATGTATTTTTATTTTGTCAGTAAACTAAATAATATAAACAATTTTCTACATTAATTGTTGGCAGATTATGGACTAATGCTTTCGATAAACTTTTAAATTTTCGTTTTTATTTTATACCCGTTTAAAAAAAATCGGGATTTTAACATTTTCCTTATATAAAAATTTAATCGAGTGTTATCCGACGGACTCGTGGGGTCGGACCGTTACAAACATAATACATAATTACAGTACAATGGTGCATCGTATCGTTTTGTATTAAATATTTATAGAAAATTATTTATGATGTGAATTTGAAAAACATATCTATCCACAAAGAGATTAGATTCATTTTCAGTTCTTTTGTCTATAAAAGGACTCTTTACTCCCAAACGGCTTCATATAAATATTTCAAAAAATTAATTCTTGATGAATCCCCCCTAAAAGAAGAAACTAGCTATGGATGGAAAAAGGTGCTACAGAATGGATCTTGTGCAACAAAGCTATGATGACATTAAGGCCAGTCTCTCTCTATCTCTCTCTCTCTCCTCAAATTAGAAACAAGGTGTTGTCAGTTCCATTCAAACCGAACCTGCACACCAATTCAAAAGATTGGCGTGTGGATCTTATGAAACAGACCAGTCCCGTGGATCATATTCAGGTCAATTGAATCTGCCACTTGGATCTAATTGGTAAGGATATAATTATTGCAACAAGAATAACAAAAGTAAACGAAAACACTTGCATTATCAAGCTCAAATATTGCCTTTCTTCATAATAAATGAAACTTGTTTTGTTTAAAAAGCGCAAATTACCAAATCAGCCTATTTTCAATATGAGAAGAATGCCTAGAAACGAATAGGAAACCACAAAATTTTAAAGAAATTTGTCATTGAGATATGAATGTTATTATGCGTGATTATATTACACTAGGCACCGTGGCAAACGGTAATCTCGGGCATTACTGGGAAAAAAAAAGATAATTATTCGAAGTAAATTTAAACTAAAATGGTCCGGCATGCACGGGTTGTCCCTTCTTAAAAAGAGTAAGGCTTTTACACTCTCGTTCAAACTTTTTTTATATACATGATGTACTAGTATACGCTCAAACATTTTTTCAAATACATGATATACTAGTATACGCCCCTTGCTATGCATGCACGGGTGTTACAAAATATATTTCTATAAAAGTAAAATCTATTTGATAATTTATAACTTATGTGTTGGTCCCAAGTGGTCAGAAGAGGTTTAGAGGGGGGGGGGGGGGGTGAATAAACCTCTTTAAAATTTTCTTCAAATTTAACTTTAAAACTTTTTCTCTTAACTGAACAGACTAAGCTGATCAGATTAGTTATTAACAGTTCTGTTCGCGAACAAATCTTTGAACAGTCTTGTTGACCACTCGTCTGATTAATACTTAGTTGATTTGCTAAAATCAGTTTTAATACTTAGAGTACTTGCAGCGGATTTTCAAAGTGTTTTTCACAAGTAGTCTTAGTAGTTTGAAAAATGTTTCCCCAGTTTTATAAACTCCTTTTTAACCCTTTTTCAAACAGTTAACTTAATTGTGTTTTTAAGCAAACAGAAGATATGCAAGTAAAAATGCAAACAGAAACACAAACGATTTTTATAGTGGTTATATGGATTTGAATATCCTTTAGTCCACTCTTCCAAGTCACACAGATCTTGGGTTATACTATAATCACAATGTTTACAGTATACTCTGCTTGCGTCGAACAACAAATGAAACGACCACAAGTTCGCAATAGGAAATCACACAGAAGACCTATTCTCTGAAGTTTGATCACTCACAAAGATGGATCACAACTCCGCACAACACTCTTGTTTACAAAATCACTCAGAAGATGTATTTTTCTTGATTCTTCAACTCTGCTTTCGTCAACAAATGACTCAGCTGATGAGTGAGCTGTTCTTGAGACTTAAAGAATTTTGCTTCGGAAATTTCTCTCAGAAAGTGTGTTGCTTATTTCTTCTTCGTCTCTTTCAGCTATTTATACTTGAGGATAGAAAAATGTCCGTTGAAGAGAGACAAGATTCAAATTCCTCGAGTACTGGTCCTTAAAATCCGCGAACGGCTCTTTTGCAGTCTGTCCGTACTGTGAACAGTACTATTCTGCAGGCAGCATTAAATGCAGCATTAAATGCACCCAGCTGATGCGAAGCATTTCTTCAATCATTTGTCTTTAATAACCTTGTACTTCAGCATTTATTACTCCAAGGGGCATTTATTACCGTTGGGAACACTTCATGATCTTCTTCACTTGGCTGACGAAAGTACATGTCTGATGGCGAACTCGGCTGATCTCAAACTTGAACAAATCTGATTTGAGTCGGCTGATCTTCATCAGTCTGATAACTTTACTTCAGCAGATCAGAAGTCTTGGACCTTGAAACTTTTGACTCTTCTGATGTCTTCTTTACTTAGTCAAAATTTCTTCTAAGGGATCATCAGCTAAGTTACTCCATACTTAGCCAATCTTGAAGTTTTGGAATCCTTCAAAACCTCCCTTAACAAATTGTCTTCAGTGCTTTCATCTTCATCCTTATCCAACAACTTCCCCCTTTTTGATGATGACAAAACTTCAGCTAAGTACCTGTTAAAGACCTAAGCTAAAGATTGTAATCCTCAAAATTTTCTGAGATAGAAAAAGTTTATTGGATTGAACTTGACTTTTCATTTATATTGAAAAAGAGTTACAAGGTACAAGTTCATCAGATGAGATTTCTGAAGAATAGATAGAAGTAAACTGATTACAATGAATTTAGAAAATTTCTAACTATCAGCTTCTTCATCTGATCGTCAAGCACTTCTTCATATTCATAAGATGACTCTTCGTCATCTTCTTCTTCATCAGCTTCTTCTTCCAAGATTGCTTTGGCAGCTTCCATCTTTTCTTTAAGTTGCTGTTCTCTGATCAGCTCCATTGCTTTCTTGGCAGATTCAGTCTCTTTGTACTTGGTAGTTTCTTTTTCAATCTTTTCTTCTTCTTCTACCTTTCCAAGATTTTCTTCAGTCTTGTCAGCCGTGTCTTCAGTTTCCTTGGCTTCAATAGTTTCAGCAGCAGTTTCCTTAGTTGTTTCTTCAGCAGCAGGTTCCTTAGCTGTTTCTTCAGCAGCAGGTTCCTTAGCTGTTTCTTCAGCAGCAGGTTCCTTAGCTGTTTCTTCCCTTTTATCTTCCCCCTTTTTGTCATCATCAGTTTTGATGACATCAGAAGGTGCAACAGCAGGGTTGAGCGCAACTGTTGGAATCTTCACTCCAGCACACAAAGCCTTAAGATTCTGATTGACAACATCGTGACTAGCTGTAAGATTTTGAATGTCAGTGCTGATGATGTCAGTCTTGTCATTGAAGTAGTCAATATTCAGGTTGACAGTTGCAATTTCATCTTGTACGGATTGTACAACATTTCCCACTTCATTCAGCAACCCTAGATTGACTTCCTTTCTTCTTCACTGACTTTGATGAAGGTTGCAGTCAGATCATCGATCTTGTGTTCAGCTCTTGTAAGTGCAGTATGAAGATGATTAACATCACTCTTCACATCCTCCACATTTCTGTTCATTTCATTTAAGCTGTTCACTAACTGCAAGGAACGATCTTGAGGAATGGGAATACTTGTGATTTCAGTCTTGATGATCTTTTCTGTAGACTGTTGCACAGTTTCCAGCTGAAGCTTATTTGATTCTGTCAATTCTTCCTTAAGCTCTGTCTTCAGCTCCTCTTTAACCTTCAACAGCTGCTGTTGATGCTTCTCTTCCAGTTCCTTTAGTTGATTTTCCATCAGCATCTGGATTGCTTCCATCAGTGATGAATGTTTATCAGCTGATGAAGCAGAAGCAGCAGCTTCATCCCTTTCTTCAATTCCTGGTGGACAGGAATATCTTCCATCTTGTCGTCTTGATGATCTTCAGAATCCTTAGCTTTCCACTCAATGGCTAAGGGTTCATCAGTAGCCTTTTCAGCAGACTTGTCTTCAGTCTGATCAGCAGACTTATCAGCATTTTGATCAGCAGGCTTGTCAGCAGGTTGATCAGCAGGTTGATCAGCAGGCTTGTCTTCAATCTGATCAGCAGACTTGACTTCAGGCTTGTCCGCAGTTTTAGGTTCATCAGTAACATCATCATAGATCAAGTTTGTGATGGTGCCATCATCATTGAAGCAAGTGGTTTGTCTGATTTGCCTCACAATGATCCAGGGGTTAACAAAAGCATTATTCCCCTTTGGCACTTCATAGAATGGTTGCACTTCCTTGCCAAAAATGATTTGCTGGATACTTGGCAGCAGTGGCAAGTCACTTGAACAGCCTTGCTGATACTTTGACTTTTTAGCCCATCTCTTCAGGGCAGCCATAACAGCAAACTTAATTGCTCTTTCTGTAGCATCTTCAGACTTTTTCTTCTTCTCAGGCAGGGTGCTTTTAATTTTCTTGGCCTCCTCCAATGCAAAGCCTTTTGCATAACTATGCATCACATCTCTTACATAGCTGGGATCTAGGGCCTTTTGAATGGAGTTTGTCTTCAGCCAAGTCAGAACCCAACGTTCTTCATCAACCAACTCCTTCATGCTTTGAAGTTCTGCTATTGACTTATTCAACCTGTTGTCTCTCCAACTGATGTACCTTGGTTTCTCCTGGTTGAACAGAGTCTTAGCATTAGCTTTTGATCATAGTAAGCTAGAGACTTCTCAAACTTCTTGAAAAGCTCTTATCAGCATATACTATCTCAAAGGCTTTTCTGACTTCAAATTTATCTTGGACTTGACTTTGGGGGTAGGCAGTAAGATCTTTTTCTTGTCTTCTTCTTCATTCTTGCCTTCTCCAATCTTGATGCCACCTCCATGGACAGGGTCCATAGGCATCAGTCTTGCTCTTTTCAATCACCATAGCCATTTCAGCATCTCAGCAGCTTTTCTCTCTGCTTCAGACATTCTTCTCCTGGCCTCATCCTTTTCAGCTTGAGCCTTACTTAGCTCAAGGGCTCTCTTCTCTTCCAATTCATCTGTTTCCTCTGCTCAGCCTCCTCCCTTGCTTTCTTGTCAGCTTTGGAAACTTTCTTTTTCCTTAGCACAAATTTTCTTTTGCCTTTATCAGCAGGGGCTGGTCCAACAGATGATATAGGATCAGCAGCTATAGGATGTATGATTTGAACATCTGGATCTTCTTGAGGTTGAGCAGCCTCAGCAGTTGGTGCAGATTGAGTAATCTGTTGCTCATCAGCTTTGTCAACAGTAGAAGCTTCAACAGCTTCAACTGGTCTTTCAGCAGATTCTGGACTTGATCTCACCAAGTCCACCAACTCAGTATCTTTCTCTATGAAGGACATCTGCTTCCTTGCAGACTTCTTGGTTCTTCCTTCACGATAGTTTGAGCAGCTGTATCTCTTTGTTGGCTCTTCGTTCTTTTAGAGACACTTTCAGCAGGCTTCTCTGCTGATGGAGTTCTTGATGGTGATGCAGGGGATCCAGTCCTTACATCAGCGATTATGCTTCTCAATGATCTTAGTGGCTTCAGTAGCAGAAGTCACTTTCTCCATCTGCTTTGCTTCTTTGTTTTTAGGCGCATCAGCAGCCTTCTTCTTTTCTTAGTCTCAACAGCCAGGCTAGCTGTTTTGACTAATCTTCGTTGTCTTTTGGCAGGGACTTCCTTCTGTCCCTCATCATCAGCTTCCTCAGGCTCATCAGCCTTCCTCTTCAGAACTGGCAGGTATTTGTTCATGGCCTTAGACTTGTGAATCTCCTTGCCATTCGTCATTTTACAACCCAGTTTAGATAGCAGATAACTGATCGTAATCCTGTGGTTGGTGTGAGGACCCTTTCCTTTCTTGTCATCCAGGAAATCAGCTAAGATGTACCATACTATGATGGACCAGTTGACTTCCATTCCATAGTAAATGGCAGCCATGATGCTGAATCTTTTCATCGTAACAGCATCCAGTGAAAAAGTGCAATTTTCAATCAGTTTTGATACCATATCAGCCATCCGCTGATATTCATCCCTCAGTTGCTTCTTCCTTATGTTTCCAGAAAACACTTCTCCCTCTTTGGCGCAGATCGCCCAGAACTGTTGGTGCTTGTCCTCCGTCAGTACAGTGACGTCATGTCTTCCATGGTTAGGAAGCCCAAACGTCTCATGAAGAACAGCAGGGGTGATGGTGATAGATTTTTCTCCCACTGTAGCCTTGATCTCCAGTGAGTTGTAGTCAGCTTTCGCCGTGTTGTAGTACTCCATCACTTGGTCAGTCCAGATAACTCCTTCGTGGTATTCCATGAAGTTCACCAGCGAAGCAGCTTTGAACTTTTCAAGCAGTTCTTTCATCAGATCCGTACCGGTTTGGTAGTAGGAACCATACACGAGATACATCCCTTCAGCGGCCATTTCAGATCTGTAGGAATTAGGAAGAAAAACGAAGAGAGTTTTTGCAGAAAAATTGCTCGAAATTCTCACAAGTACTTTTGAAGATTTAGGGTGCGTAAAGAATGACTCGACTGATCAGATGAGAATTTATAGAGTTGGGGTATGTCGGTTTCCGTGATATCCGCCAACCGTTAGATTCGTTTTTCTGTCAGTGATGATCGTGTGGCTTCTGTTACGACCTTTCAAATTCAAAAGATATTTTAATGAAGAGAGGGAATTTGTACCGCCCAACATTTACTTATAAAAGCGTGTTTTGAATAAAACGTTTTTAAATAGCTCGCTTTTATTTAAGTAATCAGATGAGTATAATAAACACTTATCTGATGGACTACTGTCCTGATGACAATGCTGTTATCAGAGAATGCCAATAGCTGATAATCTTCCTCAGCTGTTTGTCAATCCAGCTAGATAAAATAGTCTTGATCTTCGATAGTTGAGTCTTCTGTTGAAAACATAACTTTAACTAACTGTCATTAACAAATTTCATCTTTAATTCAGAAGTACCGCTAGTCTTACACGTTCCCTCTGAGTTTAAGAATTCATAAGTTAACTAGTCTGTTGAAAGTTAATCCTTGAAGATAAGAAAGATGAGTAAGCTGTTGAACTCTAGTCTTCTGATGAGTTCCCCCTCAGCTTATGCATCTAATTTTAATAATCCCAGTTCAGCTCTTAGAGTTGAAAACCTTGTCTCACTTAGAGGTTTTGTGAAGATGTCAGCAATCTGATTTTCAGTAAACACATATTCTATCATGACATTTCCTTTCTCCACATGATCTCTAATAAAATGATGTTTGATCTCAATATGTTTAGTCCTTGAATGACTTGTAGTATTCTGAGTGAGACTGATTGCACTTGTATTGTCACAGTAGATTGGTATTCCACTGATTTTGATATTGTAGTCTTCTAGTTGATGTTTCAACCATAAGATTTGTGCACAGCAAGCTCCAGCAGCTATATACTCAGCTTCAGCAGTAGATATAGAAACTGAAGTCTGTTTCTTACTCTTCCACGAGATCAGACGACTACCTAAGAACTGACAAGCACCTGTTGTGCTTTTTCTGTCAATCTTGCAGCTTGCAAGGTCAGAATCTGAATATCCAATAAGCTCAAATCCAGACTCTCTAGGGTACCACAATCCCAATTCTTGAGTGCCCTTAATATATTTCAGTATCCTCTTGGCAGCTAAGAGATGAGATTCTTTGGGGTTTGATTGGAATCTTGCACAGACCCCAACATAGTACATGATATCAGGTCTGCTAGCTGTTAGATATAACAGTGACCCAATAATGCCTCTGTATTTGGTTATGTCTACTGATTTGCCATCTTCATCTTTATCCAAACGAAGACTTGTAGACATTGGAATTGTAGCAGTAGAGCTAGTTTCCATACCAAATTTCTTGAACAGATCCTTTGTGTATTTTGCTTGGCTGATGAAAATTCCATCAGGCAACTGTCTAACTTGCAAACCAAGAAAATAGTTAAGTTCTCCCATCATGCTCATTTCAAACTTGTTCTGCATCAGCTTTGAGAACTTATCACACATCTGTTGATTAGTCGAACCGAAAATAATATCGTCCACATAAATTTGCACAAGCAAAATATGTTCTTCCCATTCAATAGTGAACAAGGTCTTGTCAACTTTACCTTTGCGAAATCCTTTAATTAAAAGAAAGTCAGATAAAGTATCATACCATGCTCTTGGAGCCTGTTTCAGTCCATAAAGAGCTTTCTTCAGACGATATACTTTGTCCTCTTCTTGATAAACTTCAAATCCAGGAGGTTGTTCAACATAAACTTCTTCTTGCAATTCTCCATTGAGAAAAGCTGATTTCACATCCATCTGATAGACTGTGAAATTCTTGTGAGCAGCGTAGGCAAGAAAGAGTCTGATTGCCTCTAGTCTTGCTACTGGTGCAAAAGTTTCATCAAAGTCAATGCCTTCTTCTTGGCAGTAACCTTTGGCCACTAGTCTTGCTTTGTTTCTGGTGACTTCACCATCTTCATTCATTTTATTCCTGAATACCCACTTAGTGCCAATGACTCTTTGATGACTTGGTCTAGGAACTAAGTACCAGACTTCATTCCTTTCAAATTGATTTAGCTCCTCCTGCATAGCTTCAATCCAGTTGGAGTCACTAAGAGCTTCTTCAATCTGTTTAGGCTCAATTTGAGATAGAAAACTAGTAAACATAGCATCTTGTGCAGCAGCTCTTCTTGTTTTCACTCTGTCTAAAGGATCACCAATCACTAACTCTGGTGGGTGATTTCTGAGCCATCTGAGATCAGGTTGCAAATCATAATGTTGTCCTTTGTCTTGATCTTGCAACACTACTGTTGGAGATACAGTAGTAGTCTGTTGAACATTTGCCGTCTGTTGAACAGTCTCTGGTCTATCAGCTGTTTGCAACTCGTCTGTTAGACAATCAGCTCTGTGATTTTGAACAGCACTTGAGTTATCAGCTGGGTTGAGATCAGGTAGTATGATGGGTACATATTCTTCATTCCTTCCAACATTCATCTTCTGTAAATCAGTAGACAGATCATGATTAACATTTTGATTCTTTTCAGAAGATTGACTTGGCTCATCAAATACTACATGAATGGATTCTTCTATTAGTAATGTTCTTTTATTGAAAACTCTATAAGCCTTACTAACAGATGAGTATCCTACAAAGACAGCTTCATCAGCCTTTTCTGCAAATGCAGTAAGGTGATTTTTACCATTATTTAAAACATAGCATTTACAACCAAAAATCTTAAAGTAATGAATGTTTGGCTTCCTAGTGTTCCAAACTTCATATGGAGTCTTGTTTTGGTGCTTGTTGATCATGCATCTGTTTTGGGTAAAACATGCTGTATTTGTTGCTTCTGCCCAAAATCTTTGTGGCAGCTTTGCTTCAGCTATCATGGTTCTGACAGCTTCCTTCAGTGTTCTGTTTCTCCTTTCAGCAACACCATTCTGTTGAGGGGTTCTGGCAGCAGAGTACTCATGATGTATTCCTTTGATATTACAATACTCTTCAACAGTAGAGTTTGTGAACTCCGTCCCTCTATCTGATCTGATCTTCAATATTTTGATACTCTTCTCATTCTGGATCAGTTCCATCAGATTAGTAAGATGTTCCTTGGTTTCACTTTTCTTCTTCATGAAAATCACCCAAGTATATCTTGAATAATCATCCACAACAGCTAGGCAGTATTTCTTTCCGCCGTTGCTGACTGGATAAATGGGTCCAAATAAGTCCATGTGTAGCAACTCCAATATCCTTCCAGAAGATTGGTGCTTCTTGCTTTTGAACGATGACTTGATTTGTTTACCCTTCTGACAGGCGTCACAGAGCTTATCTTTGCTCATGACTGTTTTAGGAATCCCTTCTACCAGATCATTCTTGATTAATCTGTTGATGGTCTTGAAGTTTAAATGATTCATTCTCTTGTGCCACAGCCAACTAACTTCACTTGGTGCAGATGCAACCAAACAAACACTTGAATTCTTGTCAGCAGAATCCCAGTCGACTATGTAGACATTCCCTTGTCGTATTCCAGATAAAATTACCTTCTTTGTACCAATCTGTTCGACAAAGCACTTATCTGTTGAGAAGATGACTGAATATCCCTTGTCACAAAATTGACTTATGCTCAGCAGATTATATTTGAGGCCTTTGACATAAGAGACGTCAGATATCTCTATGTTTCCTCTGATTAACCTTCCTTTAGCTTTAATCTTGCCTTCTTTGCTGTCCCCAAAAGTAACCTTTGGACCATCCACAGCAACTGCATCTGTCAGCTCATGTATGTTTCCACACATGTGTCTTGAACATCCACTGTCCAAGTACCAAATCTTCTCTACTTTACTCCTACTCCTAATCCTATCCTACAAAACAAAAATAAAATTGTTTTAGGTACCCTTATTGAGAGGGTCCTGAAGGATTAGTTCCACCTTTGACAACCCAAGATGTTGAACTCTTAGGCTTCTTAGGTTTCTGAGTTTTGACAGGAGCATGAACAGTTTTATTTTCATCATAATTATCAGTTAAGTCATGTTGATGATCAGTATGATAAGAATAATGTTCATAAGCAGGGTAAGGTGCATGATAAGCAGGATATGCATGCATTGGATGAGCAGGATAAGGTGCATAGTAACTAGGAAATTGAGGTGCATGATACATAGGATGATATGCAGCAGGTTGCACATAATATGACTCATTTCCATACCAAGCATTTTGATTTTTCTTGTTCTTATGCTTCTTTGGTTTACTAACAGTTTGCTCATTAACAGACGACTTAGTTTTCTCACTAGTCTGATTAGTTTTAACCTTATCAGAAGACTTCCTAGGACTCTTCTGTTTGGGTTTACTAGTCTGTTTTCCTACACTAGGCTCTTTGCTCTTTTTAGCCTTAGGAGATTTCTTCTCCTTTACCACTTTCTCAGATGAGGTAGGTTTAGAAGTTTGAACATACAGAATGACCTTACTATTGTCAGCAGATATGAATTTTTCAGTATGATTCAATTCTATTTTATCCTTTTCTAAAGGTGTCTCCTGTTTACTAGATGTAGGCATGGATGCAACAGTTGACTTATCGTGAGACTCGATAATTTTCTCAAGTTCCATGATTTTTCCTTTATAGACCTCACATTCAGCTTTCAGAGATTCATGCTCTTGCTCAAGCTGTTTATACTCAGCTGATTCCTTAGGCTTTTCAGCTTTAAGTTTCAGTGAGTTATTTTGCTCTTTTAGCAAGCTCATCTCTTCCTTAAGCTTAACAAATTCTCCAGCAATCGTAGTATTGTTCAACATCATTTGCTCTAGAGAATCAAACAGTTCATTATTTTGAGGAGTTACATCATCCTCGGAGTCATCAGATTCCTTAGCCATCAGGCAGAGGAGAGCAGGTTTCTCTTCATCAGAAGATTCTTCATCAGACGTGTCTGAATCTGAATCAGATGAGTAGACAGCATCAAGCTTTTCTGCTTCAGCTACCATTGCTTTTCCTCTTTGATGCTTTCTTTCCTTTCTGATTCTCTTCTCTTCCTCAGTGTATTTTTCTGCTTTTGGATATGGGCAGTCCCTGATGAAATGTCCCAATTTCCTGCAGTTATAACACATTAGTTTTGCTTTATAATCATCTTTTTCTTGAGAAGAAGAGTTAGGTTTAGAAGTAGAAGCAGCATGATTGTATTTGTTTTTCATCTTTCTCTTATAGAACTTCTTGAAGTTGTTCATCAATAATGCTACATCTCCAGCAGTGTACTCCTTCTTGTTGAGTAGAGATGCTTCATCAGATGAGTCCACATCTTGACTTCTATGTGCTGGTCTCCTGGTGTTTTCAGCAGCAACTAAGGCAGATGTGGGTCCTGAAGTTGAGGTTTCTTCAATGCCCATTCTAGGCAGTTTATACTCGAATGCCTTGAGTACGGAAAACAGTTCTGTAAGAGAAATTTTCCCCAGATCTCTTGATTCTTCCATAGCTGTCACCTTCATATTGAACTTGGGGGGTAGGGCCTTTAGAACTCTGACGGTGATCTCCTTGTCAGTAAAGGTCTTTCCCAGCTTTAGAACTTCATTCAATGTTCTGGTAAACCTGGTATCCATCTGATCAATGGTCTCTCCAGATTTCATCTTGAAGTTGTCCAGCTTCTCCAAGGCAACACTGAGCTGATGCTCTTTGATGGCGTCGTTTCCTTCACTCATGTCACGAACCTTGTCCCACATCTCCTTTGCAGTTTTGCAATGTTTGACCTTGTCAAACCGATCATTATCCAGGGCTTTGGTCATGATGAAACGGCCAACTTTATCTAGATTGAACAGCTTTATCTCCTCGGCTGTCATCTCTGTCAGATCTTTTTCCACCACCATTTCAGCTTCATCTACTATGATGGTCTTGGTGAATTTGAATGGACCTTTAATGATACATGTGTACATGTTGTCATTATAGGCTGCTAGAAAGATTTCCATTCTAATCTTCCAGTCCTCAAAGGACATACCAGCAATGTGGGGAACATGACTGATACAATCCAATTTTCAAAAAGTTTTGATTTTTCAAAAATATGCTCTTTTGAAAAAGTTTGAAAACCTTTGAAAAACACTTGGATCAAGCTCGTTGATCAGGCAGCTGATTCTAATGAACCACCCGCTCTGATACCACTTGTTGGTCCCAAGTGGTCAGAAGAGGTTTAGAGGGGGGGGGGGGGGTGAATAAACCTCTTTAAAATTTTCTTCGAATTTAACTTTAAAACTTTTACTCTTAACTGAACAGACTAAGCTGATCAGATTAGTTATTAACAGTTCTGTTCGCGAACAAATCTTTGAACAGTCTTGTTGACCACTCGTCTGATTATTACTTAGCTGATTTTGTTAAAATCAGTTTTAATACTTAGAGTACTTGCAGCGGATTTTCAAAGTGTTTTTCACAAGTAATCTTAGTAGTTTGAAAAATGTTTCCCCAGTTTTATAAACTTCTTTTTAACTCTTTTTCAAACAGTTAACTTAAATGTGTTTTTATGCAAACAGTAAATATGCAGATTTGAAAGCAATGTAAAAACACAAGTAATTTTTATAGTGGTTATATGGATTTGAATATCCTTTAGTCCACTCTTCCAAGTCACACAGATCTTGGGTTATACTATAATCACAAAGTTTACAGTATACTCTGCTTGCGTCGAACAACAAATGAAACGACCACAAGTTCGCAATAGGAAATCACACAGAAGACCTATTCTCTGAAGTTTGATCACTCACAAAGATGGATCACAACTCCGCACAACACTCTTGTTTACAAAATCACTCAGAAGATGTATTTTTCTTGATTCTTCAACTCTGCTTTCGTCAACAAATGACTCAGCTGATGAGTGAGCTGTTCTTGAGACTTAAAGAATTTTGCTTCGGAAATTTCTCTCAGAAAGTGTGTTGCTTCTTTCTTCTTCGTCTCTTTCAGCTATTTATACTTGAGGATAGAAAGATGTCCGTTGAAGAGAGACAAAATTCAAATTCCTCTAGTACTGGTCCTTAAAATCCGCGAACGGCTCTTTTGCAGTCTGTCCGTACTGTGAACAGTACTATTCTGCAGGCAGCATTAAATGCAGCATTAAATGCACCCAGCTGATGCGAAGCAATTCTTCAATCATTTGTCTTTAATAACCTTGTACTTCAGCATTTATTACTCCAATGGGCATTTATTACCGTTGGGAACACTTCATGATCTTCTTCACTTGGCTGACAAAAGTACAAGTCTGATGGCGAACTCGGCTGATCTCAAACTTGAACAAATCTGATTTGAGTCGGCTGATCTTCATCAGTCTGATAACTTTACTTCAGCAGATCAGAAGTCTTGGACCTTGAAACTTTTGACTCTTCTGATGTCTTCTTTACTTAGTCAAAATTTCTTCTAAGGGATCATCAGCTAAGTTACTCCATACTTAGCCAATCTTTGAAGTTTTGGAATCCTTCAAAACCTCCCTTTACAAATTGTCTTCAGTGCCTTCATCTTCATCCTTATCCAACATCTCCGTTCATTCCAAGCTTGAAGATCCATTCACAACTTACATGCAACTTACAGGGATAAATCCCTCGGGTGGATCAACCAAGGTTCATACCTTGTTGGAATAAATGGGATCCATTCTGGATTGCGTGAACTCCAGTCATGCATGCACATCTACATCGAATGTAGTTTCTTCATATATGGTGAAACCATGTCTTTCAAGCTCTTCATGAACTTGATCAGATCTACGAAGTATTGGTGTACTTGATGGTTCAGTAGTTTCTAGATTAACTCCCACTGTTTGTGGGGATGGGTCCAAATCTTGGACTTTATCAAGTTCCATGACATTCCCTATTTCCTTTGATGAGGAATTCATCAATTGAGGAATGGGTAGTTAGGTGAAACGATTGTTTCTCATTGTCGTGGAACAGGTATCCAATGAATTTTGTTGGATACCCCATAATTATATACAAATTGGATCTACTAGCCAATTTATCTCCTTTCTCATTTCTAACTTAGGCAGGAGATCTACATACTCAAAAGTAAGAGTTAATTATGGAGACCTCCTGCCTAAGTTAGAAAAATCTCTATACTCTGCCACTAGACAACTCCTTAATGCAGACTCAGAGCATCTTGAACATGAACAGATATATTGAAGACGTGAAGGCAGGTGTCAATCATTTGCACACTGCTCTTCATAGAAATGAGTCAGATTTTGCTAGAGTTGCAAAGTTCATGAAGGAGATCGGAGAAGCTAGAATTGAGAAAAATGCTAGCATGATGCATGAATTCACAGTTATCTCTGCTAAAGTGCAAAATGAAATATCAATACTTCAATTGAATGTTGATTACATGAATGACCAGGCTGGTGCTATCAAGTCAACTCAACAACATTCGACTACTCAACTTCACACAGTGGATCAGAATATCATAAAATTGTGCGCTGCTATCAACATCTCACCTGTTCAACTCGACCCTGCTGATGATGACAAAGGGGGAAGAGGGATCGGCTACAAAGAAGAGTGTTGTCACTGCAACTGTTCCAGTTACAGAGCAAGGATATGTGGAGGAGAACATTGAAGAACGTACTAGCAGACCTGCAGATGAAATAACTGAACCAGCTGAAGTTGATAAAGAAGCTTCTGAAGAAGAGCCTAAGGATGTAGCCAAGTCTAACAAAGAACTAGCTGCCTCCAAAGACTTTGCTGATGAACATCTTGACCCATTTAGGAAAACCAGCAGACTCTAAGAGCTTAGATCAAAGGTTGAAGCTGCAAACAAAAACTTATCTCCTACTGATGTATTTTCTAGTGGTGAAGATGAAGTTGAAGATGAAAAAGAAGAGAAAGAAGATGAAGAAACTGATGACTAGACTAGTTACTCTAGGCTAGGATACTAAATGAAAATCTATGTATCAGTTCACTTCATTGTATTTTATCTCATCTGCTTAAACTTGTACTTTGTAATCTTTTTGAATATCTATAAAAGTCAAGTTTTTTCCAACACATCATTTTTTTCTCATAAATTTTTGAGGACTTAACTTTAGTTTAGGCACATGTACTTAGATGAAGTTTTGTTGTCTTAAAAAAGATGAAATTGTTGGATGAAGATGAAGATGAAACCTTAAAAGTGAAGGGAGGTTTTGATGATTTCCAAAACATTATCATCAGCTAAGTAATGGAAGCTTAGCCAACTTCTTAGAAGATTTTGACCAAGAAAGAAACCAAAACAGAAGTGTCTAATCTTATGGTCCAGAAGACTACTGATCTGTTGTTGAAGATTGAATCAGACCGGTGAATTTTCAGCAGACTCAAATCAGATGAGTTCGGTTTGGGATCAGCCAAATGTTCATCAGACGAGGAATTTCAATCAGCAGTGTGAAAGTGATCAACAAGTCATCCCAAATGTAATAAATGCGCTGAGGGAATTAAATGCTGAAGAGGAATGACATTTATGGCAAATGATTGAAGAAAACCTCATATCAGCTTAGTGCATTTAATGCAACTGACAGAAACTACAGTAGAGTGTACAATGCGAATAGTTGTAGGGAGCCGTTCCTGAAAATGGGGGGGACCAGTACTCGAGGAATCAAATTATGTCTCTCTTCAATGGATAGAATTCAAACCTCAAGTATAAATAGTTCGTGATTCAAGAGTTAGAGACAAGCAACACAATCTGAGAGCATTCGGAAGCAGAAAATTTCTAAGTCTCAAACTCAAGAACAGAACACTCATCAGCCTAGTCATCTGTTGACGAAAGCGAAGTTGAAGATAAAAAATAAACACCTAATCTGAGTGATTTTGTAATAGAGAGTGTTGTGAGAAGTAGATATCCATCTTAGTGAGTGATATTACTTCAGAGAATATGTCGTCTTTGTGATTTCCTGTTACGCACTTGTGGCCTTTTCATTTGTTGATTGACTCAAGCATTGTATACTGTTTGTGTTTTCTAGTACAACCCAAGATCTAAGTGACTTGAAAGAGTGGACTAAAGGGTTTACATCCATATAACCACTATAAAAATTCTGTGAGTTTGATTTATTTCATATTTTAATTTAATATTTTTATAAAGTATTTCAAACATTCAACTGTTTAAAATATTTAAAAGGAGTTTATAAAACTGGGGACAAATCTTTGATGTCAAGAAAATAACTTGTGAAAAACACTTATAAAATCCGCTACAAAACAAGTTGTCTTAAAAACTCTGATTTAATTAAATCAGCTAAGTCATATCAGAAGAGTGGTCTACTCTGCTAATCAAAAGCTTTGTCCGTGATCATCTTAGTCTGCTCATAGAAAAAGTCAGAGAATTTTAAGTTATTCAGAGGTCTATTCACCCCCTCCCTCTAGACCTCATCTGACCACTTGGGACCAATACACTTCCTCCATTGACAAACCCTCAAGTTCTAGTTCTGAGACTGTGAATTGAAGGTGTTGCTACAATCCTTCTAGTGTGGACTACTCTAGAGGCACAACATTTGGGGTGCTCTAGTGAACAAAGAGAAGACTGGAGAAAACGACCACCGTGCCTGTGGTGACGTAATTTTCGATTACCTATCTTTTAATAATGCATTTGTCGAATTCTGATTAAACTCTTTTCGTATGAATTAGATGAACCTATCTTGGAAATTGGGATTTGTTCGAATTTTATAAATTCCGCACTTTCATTGTTTGACAATAGATAAATATCCCAACAACAAAAAGAACCTTAAGTTAAAATATAACCATAATTATTCATAAATAAAAGTAAACAAACCAAGCCTCAAAGCAAAGATAATCAAAGTGCGAAAAGGAAAAGGTAATTACATGATAATCAACCTACTACTCATCTACTGATAAATGGTAAATGAAAGTAACTATTTCTCTCCTTCCTCGGGTATCAAGGCCTCATCCTCTTCCAAGTCAGGCTCTTCAGAAACATCAGCATCCAAAAACATAAAGTCTTCACCAGGATAGCGTCCAGATTCCCTGAGAACCTTGCGACAATCGTGGATAGTACGGTCATACACTAAACGTGACTCTTTCACTAAGTCTTTTCTATAAGCGGCAGAATTCTTGTAATTGCTAACTAGCTCTTTCTCCATGGAACTTTGGTACTTGGTAACCAACTCTTTTTCTAAATTTCTGAAGTATGTCTTCCCCTCTTCTGACTTTTTGAACTTGTCCCCAGTCTGAAGCTCATGCTTCAATTCCTTAGCTAGTCTATCATTCTTCTTCCTCAACTTCTGCAGCTGCCCAACCATCTGAGCAAGCTTTTCCTTAGCAGCTTTAGCTTCCCCCTCAAAATGGTTGGAACGCTGACTGAGTAAATGAGACATCAGCGGTATCTGCATAATAAAAGGTAAAAAACAAAAACAAAAAGGAGCAAGCAAATACATTTTAGAATAAGAGTAAATTTTTTGTACCCGTTCCAAGTCATCACGAAGCATTTGATCCAAGGTACTAGAGGAAAACTGGTCAAAGTGAGTGGCATCGTATGAAGAAATTAAAGCCCTTGTTTCTCGTACCCAGTATCGAGATCAGCAGAATCGCAACATGAATTAACACCTTTGTCCCTGTTGAGTCCACATATGAAAAGTTCTTTCCCCACACCTGGGCGGGGAAAAGCCTCACTCGAATTCTCCCTATGATGCTTAGTTAGATGGGAAGAAGCACGACTTTTCCCAAGAGCCACAATGGTACCAAATGTCTCGGTAGGACTGTTTCGAAAGGATGGATGCACGGGTCCTCCCTTTCCTCCTTTAGAGGAACTTGCCCGGAGATGGTTGGCTAAAGTTCCTCTTAGGAGAAAAGGAGAACGATGTGAGTCAAAACGATCAGATTTAGCCTTTTTTGTAGCATGAAGCTCACTGAGTTATAGACTTTTACCTGCATCAAAGATAAAGTACACTAGTTAGTACGATAACACAAATGAACAAAATTAAAAATTATATGCTAAGAGGAAGACATATAATTATACCCTTAGAAAAATATGAGCAACATTAAAATTATTTCTAAATAGGCCAACATGCTCAAACCTCTCACAAATATCATCTACATCCATTGAAGGATTATTAGAAGAAAAACTATCGCTCCAACTATTACTCCACACAATCAAGAAATCCCACCCATCGTTCCTCAGATAAAAAAACTTGGATTTCAAAGGACCATTAAAACCTATCCCTGAAGATAAACCCTCTAAGAATTTATATGTTTTTTTGGGGAAAGAAGTGAAAGAATATTTGGTACGCGACCCCTCTAAGAATAAATATGGTCCTAAAGGAATAAATATTCAAGTTATTAAAACATCGCTAGAAACCCTCGGAGTATATTGACTAATGCAAATGTTGAAACTTCGAAGCGTCTCTGTAAAAAGAAGATCAGGGGGAATTGAGAAGCCACAATTTTAACACTCTCTTAACAGTATAATACCCTGAAGGAGGAGACACCTCATTTGATCATGTTTCTCATTATGGTAAAGCATACATTCCTAGCACATATCATAACTACATATACACACAATATTTCTTACTTGAAAGGCACATACTTGAATTTTTGTAAATTGGGCCTTTTATACGGGTTATTGATATGAGAAACTCAACAACATCTCTTCTTCTCTTCCACTTAGTCTTTTCATTGATTTTCTCACTGGACCCCATCACATGTAAGAACTTGTCTGTTATTGTATAGGTCATGTGGTTTCTACTCTTCTCTATCCCCACCACAGCAAGAAGAGAACTCCTAGTGTTGTCTCTTAAGTAATAGTGAGTAACGCGACTGCCTTTCTCTGAAGATACTATCCTTTCTTCCCATACCCTCTTCACTTGATTGTCCGACATCCTGATAAAGTACAACACATAAGAGATACATCATAAACTGTAATGAAAATTGAGTGAAATTTGATCATTCAGATATATACAAACAATAAAAACTTAAGTTCAACAAATCCTTAACGCTACGATTGGTTCTTGAGTTTCAGTTAGTAAATGATAAATGATGATAAACAAAATGGAGCACAACATTCAATCACTCGATGTTGACAAAAAAACATTAACATTTTTCTTAACTTTTTACTCAGTGAAACATGAACCAATCATAAATCTAGTTCTGGCTACAAATGAACATTTAATCAACAAACAAAAAAAGGACAAATCACAGAGCGGATAAAATAATTCAAAAATAAATATTCAAGAATAGCAAAACTTTAAAATCCCTAAAATAAACAAAAGATTGTAACTTTACACAAACCATAAATAGATTTTTTTTAATTGACCAATTAAGTTCAAAATCAACAACATGCTACGATAAATATTATATATTTAGTACAACTAATTAAACATACAATAAAATAATCTTACAGAACATATAATTAACATGTGAATCTAGAATTTTAAAAAGCCAGATTAATTTTGAAATGAACATGAAAAATGAAAAGAAGAGGCAAAACAAAGTCGAGTTGGGAGGAAAAAGGCAAAAATGGTAAGTACGAAAGTTGGTGGCAGATTTAGGTGGTTAAGGGTTAAATGACATTCTAAGTAACATTAATATTACAAAAAATATATAGTTGACGACCATAGATATAAGCCAAGTGCCATCAATACACTACAAAAACTCTAATTTTTTTTTTTGGCAACCTGGTCCGTATGGAGTGTGTAAATGATTAGTTAAAAAAAAAACACATAAGAGGGAGGAGAACATAAGGGAGTATGATTATATCTCTTGAGGGAATGGGAAGTGGTAAATACTGATTATAGTTGTTATATTGTACAAAAGGAAAGTGATGAACATATGTACCACATCACCATTATACGAGATAATTATAAAAATAAAGAGCTAAATAGCAAATTACCCTCTATATTATCCTGTAATGGCACTTTATCCAAATTTGATAAATAAAATGGCAAGATACCCCCTTGTGTTTTTGTAAAAGAATCACAATGCCTCCCTCTTGTGTGAATACTAAGGGATTAAAAGGCAAAAGTGAATGCTCTAATAGTGATAGAACAAAATTATTGTTTTTCCTATAGTTAAAAATTATATCCAGATATAAAATAAAATTCCATATAGTAAGTTGTTTAGAATTTAATAAAAGCTCTTACTAAATAGTGGAAAGTAATTAATATTAATTTGTGTACTGACAATGTTAATTACAATTATGTCAATAACGAGGGCATGCACCTTTTAAGGTAAGTAGGTAAAATAATGTATGTCTCGCTTATGAAGACGCCTAATTGCTCATTCAAATTTATCCAAAAAAACATATTACTCATTCAATTTTTTTTTCTATAAATGTTTTGATTTTCTAACTAATTTGTCTTTAAATTGATGAATTTATAACTGGATGACTTTGGCAATTAAGCATGGGATTTTTCGTACATATTTTATTAGTAATTTAGTTAATGCCTTTCAGTTTGTTCAATGTGTATGTTGGTATGAATTAATCAAATACTTGCATTTTGTTTAGCGCTAGCGATATAGCGAGAGCAACAATTTTTGTTGGCAGAGAAATATTTAAATACTACATAATATACCCTTTAATGTTCAACACTATAAATTACTCATACAATCTCTTCCATGGTTATTCTTCATTTACCACGTTCCTCTATATTTTGGTCATATCATTGCTCTTTAAAAAGAAATAGGAGAATATTAAATCAAGTAAACTTATAGTTAATTGAATAAAATTTGGAACATATAGATTTCTAAATACAAATAAAGACTAATTCTTACCAGAAAATCGATTGAAACATAACATTATTTTTTTCTGGGATAGTGTAAAATCCTTCACCAATTTAATTGTCATCTTTTTATATCATAAACCTAGTATATGCTTCTTCTTTTTAATTTGTTATCTTCTACCCTTTAGTTTTAGGAAGGACTAGCTATTAGTGTGAATTTTTATATGAGAAACACCAATCTTTTAATTTTTAACTTAATTACACCATGAATATGATTCTTCACGAAATCTTTTTATAGGAAATAATTAAGTGCAAAATTCCTTACCAAGATGCAAACCAAAAAAATAGAAAAAACAAAAATAAAATGCTTGTTCTTTGCTGATGGTGGTTTGTCAATGTTGGGATACCTCGATTATCAGAACAACAAAAGTGCGGAATTTTAAAAAAAAATTCGAAGTACCCATACATCCCATAAATCGATTTCCATCTTACATATGCAAAAATGTTGAATTAAAGTTGAAAGCAATAAAATCAAAAGCAAGAAATGGGGCGATTTGCGAATTACCTCACCACAAGTTTGATGGTTAAAATCTTCGGTCTTCTTTTGATTCACAATAGCACTCCATATGTTGCCCTCTATAATGTATCCACACCAGTGGATTGTAGCAACACCCCTAAGTCAAAGGCTTAGAACTAGAGCTAGAAGGTTTGTCAAACAGAGGAACTTCAGGTCTAGATCCAAATGGGAGAGAAGAGGTAAAAAAAGGGCGATTAGGGTTTACTTTTGCAGTTTCAAAATTAGGTTTAAGGAGTCTCTTGAGAATCGTATTTATATGCCACCCATTTTCCTTGTTGTGCAAGACTTTTTTATGGCCCATTAATCAAATGGCCTAACTTTTGCATTTTATTTAATTAACACCTTAATTAAATAAGCCCAATTAATTTAATTAATTCCTCACTATTATTAATTAACACTTTAATTATTATTTAATTAATTAGACAATCTAATTAATAATTATTTAAATTGATCTAATATTTTAATTCAATTAAATTATTGATTTAACTTCCTTAAATCAATTGTTTCCTTTTTAACGGTTACTATACAACTATAATGTGTGTGACCCTCTAGGTTCACCATCAATTGACCGCAGGCCCACAAACTTTTCGTGATTTAATTATGAGCAATTAATTGCTTCGATCAATTAAACACTTTTAATTGGCAACTCCATAATTAATCTTCTATTAATTCAGGAGTACCTACACCTCATGGTCGATATCTAGACTTGATATGAGGCTCAACTTCAAGTGAATTGATCTTGTGAACCTCACCTCTTATAACTTCCATGTACATACGATCCTTCTATCAAATTAATTTCCCAATCGAGACCTAGGGTCTGTGAATTGATTGGCACATCTAATTATCTCGATTTTGTACTTTCTAATTCTAGATAATTATTCCAGTGCGACTGCTAAATTTGGAAACCCCTTTCCAAATTCATCACCGACCATAGCCATGGGTTTCTCGATATCTATTATCTAAGAACGTAGAGGAAATTTTTTCATCCATAACGATGAGTCGGTAGATTCCATATTGATACTAACCATTCATTTAAACGACTATACATGCCCAAAGTAGGCACACAATGATCATGCTACGTGATCGGCACCTAAGTCAAAGTACGCACACCCGTGCACTGATTTGCCCTAGTATCTCAAGTCTATGGACAAAATCGTACAATATTATAAGTCTTGAGAAACACCCCATTACCGATATGGGACACGCGCTTCTACAGTGGGTTTCCTTTGTTCGGATCGTCGCTTCATTCGATCCCCTATCGAACCACCTACTCATATTCGTTGGCATTAAATGCTTTGTTCATGAAACGCTACAAATTCACTCCATGTGAATCAGGCATAATCGTACAAGTCTAGCGATTCATTTGTTACCCCATTTCGTTCGGAATCTTTGACTTGGAACGTGTTTAAGATCACGACCTTAGATACTGTTTTATGATTTCACTCATTATTGAAGTGAATCGTCCAATAGTCAAATGTGATCTTAGGATTACATTCAATCGCTTAGATATGTTCGCGAGCCGTATAAGTCAATGTGTTTAGCTTGTCATAGGACTATTCTGTAATAGATTCTGTAATTAAATTATTAACACGCAAAGTTTATTTATAATGTATAGAATGAACAATGGCCAAATTCATCTCTCGCGAATACATTTAAGCGATTGGTTGAAATCCTAAGATCACATTCGACCATGGGATGATCAACTTCTGTAATAAATTAAATGATTAACACACAAAGTTTATTTATAATGTATAGAATGAACAATGGCCACATTCATCTCTCTCGAACATATCTTAGCGATTGGTTGAAATCCTAAGATCACATTCGACCATGGGATGATTAACTTTAGTATGAGTGCAATCATGAAATAGTCTCTATGTTCCTGATCTTAAAACACGTCCACGTCATAGATTCCAATCGAGATGGGGTATGGAAGGAATCGCTAAGACTTGTATGATTATGCATGATTCACATGAAGTGAATTTGTGGAGTTTCATGAACTAGGCATTTGATGCTAGTGCATATGACTAGATGGTTCGATAGGGGATTGAACGCATGGAATGACCCGAACAGATAAACCCATCGTGGAAGTGCATTAAGCATATCGGTAATTCTCAAGACTTATAATAGTATACGATTTAGTCCTTAGACTTGAGGTATTAGGGCAAATTCGCCACACGAGAATACGTACTTTGATTTAGGATCCGATCAAGTAGCCTGATTGTTGTGCGACTACTTTGGGTACGTATGATCGTGTACGCGAAGAAAGGATTTATTGACTCATCCTGATAAGATGAGAGAATTTTCTGTAAATTCTTAGATAATAGATTTCGAGAAACCCTCGGCCATGGTCGGTGGCGGATTTGGAAAGGACTTTCCAAGTTTTGTAGTCACACTGGAATTATTATCCAGAATTAGATGTACAAAATTGAGATAATTAGAGATGCCGATCAATTCAAACACCCTAGATCTTGATCGGGAAATTAGTTGCTAGAAGGACCATATGTACATGGCAGTTGGGCCTCATGGGCTTGTGCCTAGACATCGACCATGAGGTTTCTTCTATACCCATCCTTGGCAGTTTATACTCGTATGCATTGAGTACAAAAAACAGCTCTGTGAGAGAGATCTTCGCCAGATCCCTTGATTCTTCCATAGATGTGATCTTCATGTTGAACTTGGAAGGCAGCGCCTTCAGAACTTTGACAGTGATCTCCTTATCAGTGAAGGTCTTTCCCAGCTTCAAAACTTCATTTAGAGTTCTGGTTAACCTTGTATCCATCTGATCAATGGTTTCTTTAGACTTCATCTTGATGTTTTCCAACTTTTCAAGAGCAATGCTCAAGTTTTGCTCTTTTATGGAATTGATTCCTTCACTTATATCAGAAACCTTGTCCCACATTTCTTTCGCTGTTTTACAGTGCTTGACCTTGTCAAAACGATCATTATCCAGGGCTCTGGTCATGATGAAACAACCAATTTTATCAAGGTTGAACAATCTGATTTCTTCAGCTGTCATATCCTCGAGTTCTTTGTTCACCCCTGTTTCTTCTTCATTTACTTTGATGGACTTGGTGATTTTAAAAGGACCTTTAGTGATACATGTATACATGTTGTCATTATAAGCAGCAAGGAAGATTTCCATACGGATCTTCCAGTCCTTGAAACTCATACCGCCAAAGTGGGGAACATGGTTGATACAGTCCATTTTCAAAAAGTTTTGATTTTTCAAAAATATGCTCTTTTAAAAACTTTAAAACCTTTAAAGAACACTTGGATCAAGCTTGTTGATCAGGCTGCTGATTCAGATGAACCACCTGCTCTGATAGCACTTGTTGGTGCCAAGTGGTCAGATGAGGTCTAGAGAGAGAGGGGGGAGCAGTGAATAGACTTATAACTTAAAATTTCTCCAAATTTTTCTATGAGCAGACTAAACTGATCAAGATTCGTAAATAGACTAAGTTGATCGCTTAGAAAAGATTTTATCCCTAATTTTAACAAACTCCTTTTTAAAATCTTTTACCAGTTAAGTGTCTTAAAATACTTTTCGAAAATATGCAAGGAAAGAATGAAAATGTAAACACCAGAATTTTTACAGTGGTTATATGGATAAAAATCCTTTAGTCCACTCTTCGAAGTCACGAAGATTTTTTGTTTTACTATAATCGCACAAATTATAATACACTCTGCTTGCGCTTTACAACAAATGATAAGCCACAAGTTCGTAATAGAAAATCACACAGAAAACCTATCATCTGAAGTTGTTGGTCCCAATTGGTCAGTTGATGTCTAGAGAGGGGGGGGGGTGAATAGACCTCTGATACTTTTGCAACTTTCAAATTTAAACTTCAATTCTTCAAATGAGCAGACTAAACTGTTCAAGTTGAGAGAAGTTACTAGGTTGTTCGCGCACTCAGCTTTCAGCAGCAGAGTAGACCACTTCAATTGATTCACTTAGCTGATTTGAATCAGAGTTCCAAGACGTGTTACTTGCAGCGGATTTTGCAAAGTGTTTTTCACAAGTAATCGAAACTTGGTTTCAAAGTTTTCTCCATAGTTTTACAAAATTCTTTTCAAACAATTTTGATGAACATATGCTTATTTTGAAATATGCATGAAAAGAATGCAAAATGTAAAACACCGATCTTTTTATAGTGGTTATATGGATCAAAGTCCTTTAGTCCACTCTTCCAATTCACTCAGATCTTGGGTTATACTATAATCACAAAGATTACAATATTTTCTCTGCTTACGCCAAACAACACATCGACGCCAGGATGATAAAAAGCTTAACACCTCTCATTCTTATTTTTTTTTCAACGAAGAAAATGAAAAATGAACTGGTCGTAAGCTCGCAATACGAGATCACAAAGAAAACCTATCCTCCTAAGTAATATCGCTTCACAAAGATGGATATCTACTCCTCACAAATACTTATCTCTTTCAAGAATCACTTAGATTTCTTTTTTTCTTCAACTTTCGCTTTTGTCAACAAATGACTAAGCTGATGAGTGAGTTGTTCTTGAGTTCTTTTGAGACTTAGAAAGATTTTGCTTTTGAAAGTTCTCAAAAGTGTGTTGTTTCATATTGTCTCATGTATTCAACTCTTTGAACAAGCTTCCTTTTTATACTTGAGATTTGAAAATCTGTCCGTTGAAGTGTAACATAAGTCTTTATCTCGAGCATTGGTCCCTATCTCTTAGGAACGGCTCCCTGCGATTGTGTACTGTCATATCCACTGTACTTATTGTCAGTCGCATTAAATACACTCTGCTGATACGAGGTTCTTCTACAATCATTTGTCATAAATACCCTTCCTCTTCAGCATTAATTTCTTTAAGTACATTGATGACCGTTGAGGTGACTTGTCTGATCACTTCCACTCAGCTGTCCTAAGTTACTCGTCTGATAAACACTCGGTTGATCCCAAACTGAACAAATCTATTGAGTCAGCTGACTTTCATGAACTTGATTTCCTTCTGCCGCAGTAGATCAGTCGTCTCCTCGACCACAAGTTCTGATCCTTCTGATTTGTCTTTTATGTTTGATCAAAACTTCTTGATAGGGAATTAACTAAGCTTTTATTACTTAGCTGATCTTGATATTTTGGAAATCATCAAAACCTCCATTCAATAGTTGTCTTCGTCTTCATCTTTATCCAACAATTTCCCCCTTTTTGATGATGATAAAACTTCAGCTAAGTACCTGTACCTAAACTAAAGTTAAGTCCTCAAAAATTTCTGAGATAGAAATTATGTGTTGGAAGTAACTTGAACTTTCATAGATGTGATTTAGTTACAATTACATGTTCAAGCAGATGAGACAGAAGAAGTAAACTGATACAAAATATTCAAGTAAAAAGACTAGTTTGGGCTAGTCATCAGTTTCTTCATCTTCTTCTTCCTCTTCGCTTCCTTCAATTTCTCCATCTTCATCAAATTCTTCTTCATCTTCTTCTTCTTCTTCAGAGGCTAGATTTTTGTATGCAGCTTCAATCCTCCTCTTGATTCATTCTGGATCTTTGTACTTCACATAGTGATCAGTTTGCTTATCAGGTGTATCCTTGGTATCAGCAATCTCTCTGTCAGATTTTGCTTTCTCCTTGGTTTCCTCCTTCCTAGCATCTTGATCAACTTCCTTGGCAGCTTCTTCATCTCCAGCTTTATCTTCAAGTACTGGTTCCTCTGACTCTTTTTTTTCAGATGATTTTTCTTGTGTAGCAGAGTCCTTTGTAGCAGTAGTTTGAACAGCAGCTATGACCGATCTCTCTTCCCCCTTTTTGTCATCATCAACAGGGTTGAGTTCAACAGCCGAGATATTAATAGCAGCACAAAGTTTTTTGATATTTTGATCCATTCCGTTCAATTGAGCAGCTTGATGAATTTGAATAGATTTGATGTGGCCGGTCTCTTCTGTAGCTTTGTCAGAAAAATTTTGAACTTCTCTAATCAGTGCTAGATTTCTCCCAGCTTCCAATTCTCCAACTTGTTTGAATAGCTTTGTCAATTCTGCAATGTCTGACTCGTTTTGGTGAAGAGCTGTGGAAAAGTGACTGATGTCAGCCTTAACGTCTTCAATGCTCTTATTCATTCGGAGAATGCTTTGAGTTAGCATTAGAGAATTATCCGGTGGCAGAGGAAAATTGTCAATGGCTTCTCTCACAATTTTTGCATTTTCTTCTTGTATCTTCTTCATTTGTAACATGTTCCTTTCTTCCATCTCTTTTAGAGTATCTTCAAGTAACATATGAAAGGAATCCATCAGTGACGAGTGTAGGTCAGCTGTGGAAGTAGGGGGTTGAAGCAAGGGCATCTTCCTGGTGGATAGGTGCATCCGTAAGAACAACTTCATCTTCAACTTTCCACTCAATAGCTAAAGGTGTATTTGCAGTAGTCTGTTCTAGGTTTGTGGTTTTAACAGTTTCATCCTCGTCAATGATTGTTGTCTTATTGATAAGTAGAGCAGGTAACCATTCTTTTGTAGATGTCATCGTCTTGGGTTGCTCTTGGAACTTGCTTACTTCGGAGCCAAATGCTATTTCTTGAACACTTGGTAAGTGGTGCAAGTCACTTGAAGAACCTTTATCATATCTAGCTTTCTTTGCCCACTTCTCCAAAGTAGTGTGTACATCAATTTGCTCAGCCCTTTCTATAGGATCATCTCCTCTTCTTCTTTTGGCTGGCAGTGCCTTTTCGATGCGTTCAGCTTCTTTGGCAACTATGTTTCGAATATATCCATGAAAAACATCATGCACATAGTCTGTATCCAAAGCTTGAGTGACCGAGGAAGTGTGTAGTCAATTGAGGACCCACTTTTCTTCTTCAGCAAACTCTTTCCAGGCTTGGATTTCTTCTACAGACTTGCTGATTCTGTAATCTATCCATCTTGTATATCTGATTTTCTCTTGTAGGAACGTAGTTCTTTGTTGCAGTTTGTTGTCAAATTCTTCTAGAGCTGCTTCAAATTTACTAAATACAATTGGATTACTATGAACAATGTCAAGAGATTTTCTTACTTCGAATCTTCTTCTATTGTCTTTGTCCTGGAGGTAGAATTTGTCTGACATTCATATTTCCACCAATCTTGATACCTCCGGTCAAGCTCCGACCCTGAGCAGCCGTCTTGCTTAGTTCTATTGCTTTAGCCAGTTCTTCATCCTCCTTTGCCTTGAGTTCGACTTCGGTCATTTTCCGTCTTTGAGATTCCTTAAGAGCCTCAGCTTTGCTTAGCTCAATGGCTTGACGAACTTCAGCTTCATAACTCTTCCGTTGTTCTTCTTCCTCTTTCTTTTTCTTGTCAGCAGCAAACATCTTAGTCGTTGTAAGTCTCCTATTCTTCTGAGGCTTAGATATCTGAGCAGTAGAAGTAGGTTCTAGGGTAGCAGTAGCAACGAGAGTGGCAATCATTGGTTCGAGGACTTGAATATCTTTATCCTCTTGAGGTTGTGATCCCTCAACTACTAGAGTGGTAGTAGTCTGTTCAGCAGCTGACTCTGTGAGAGCAGACTCCTTTTCAAGCTCCGTAGATTTTTCAGGTGTTTGAAGATTAACAGAATCCAACAACCCAATGGGTGACTCAATAGGTGTCATATGTTTTCTAACGGTGGCTCTGGTGTGTTTTCCTTTGGGAACCTTTATATTTTTCTTGATATTCCTTCTTCTTGTTGCAATGGTTTCCAAGGTTTGATTGTCAGAGTCCGTTCTGGATGGTGAACCATCAGACATTTCTTCAATTTCCTTAGTTATCAGATCTATGATAGCATCTGCAATTGTTTCTTTAGCAGACTTCCCTGTTCTAGTCTGAGCAGCAGACTTCCCTGCAATTTTTATTCTTTTTGTTACTCGTTTAGGCTCATTAACAACTCTTCTTTTGGATTGCTCTTTCACAACTAGGTATATGCTCATTGCTTTAGCAATGTGAATGTCTTTTCCATGGGTCATAGAGCAAGATAAACTAGAAAACAGGTGACATAAAAAGATCCTGTGATGGGTCCTTTTATTTTTTATGTGATTTGCCAGTATGTACCAAATGTTGGTTGCCCAGTCAACATTAAATCCATAGTAAACTGCAATCATGGTATGATACCTTTTCATTTGTATGTTGTCAAGAGAGAAAGTGTAGTTCTCAATGACCTTTGAGTGATATCAGCCATCCTCTGATATTCATCTTTTAGTTGATTCTTTTTAATGTTTCCAGACAATATTTCCCCTTCCTTGGAAATAATGCTCCATAATTCAGCTTCTTTTGCTTCAGCCAAAGTAGAAAAGTATATTCTTCCTGTTACAGACAGTCCATACTGCTCATTTAAGAGGGCAGGAGTGATGGAGACGTCGACTCCTCCAACTGTAGCTTTTATCTCTTTCTTCGTAATATCAGGTTCCTCTGCCGAACCGTAAAACTCCATTATTTGATCTCGAAAGACCATATCTTCGTGAGCTTCCATGAAATCGACCAATGAAGCAGTTTGAATTTTTCTAAGATTTTCTTCATCAGTTGGGTACCAGTAGCATAGAAAGTAGAGTCTACGAGGTACGTTCCTTCAACTTCGGCTTCTTTTGATTTCTTTCCCATGGTAGTTTGATTGATTAAAGAGATCAGAGAGTTGATTTGCAGGTAATAGGTAGCAAAAATTCTCTTTAGGGTTTTGAATGTTTGAGGGTGCGTAAACGATGAGTAAGCTGATAGGTTTCGCATTTATGGAGCTTTCTCGGTCTTTATGTTTCAACACCAATCGTTGATCAATTACTAAGACGTGTTAGATCGTGTACGAGATCATTGCGCGTTTCAAACTTTCATTTGATAGGTGTATAAGGCGGGAATACGAGCCGTCCTTATTTTCCTTTTATAAAAGCGTGTTTAAGGATATGCATGAAATAAACACTTTTATAATTTCATTAGATTAGTCATATTTTAACTTATCTGACAGACGAATGTTCTGATTACTTTGATATTACTAGGGAAGGCCAATAACTAGTAATCTTCCTTTGTTGTTTGTCAATCCAGCAAGATAAATCTTCGGTCTTTATTTGATCCTTCAAATACTTAACTTTAACTAACTGTCATTAACTCATATTAACCTTGATCAAGAGTACCCGCTAGTCTTACACGTTCCTCCTTGATTTAAGATTCCATTAGTTAACTAGTATGTTGAAAGTTAATCTTGAAATGTATTGATCTTTAGGAGTGAGCTGATGAACTTGGGTCTTCTTGATAGGTTCCCCCTCAGCTTATGCGTCCAAATTGAGTAGTCCTAGTTCAGCTCTTAGAGTTGAAAACCTCACGTAACTTAGTGGTTTGGTGAAGATGTCAGCGATTTGATTCTCAGTGTGTACATATTAAATAGTGACATTTCCTTTTTCTACATGATCTCTAATGAAGTGATGTTTGATCTCTGTATGTTTTGTTCTTGAATGAGTTGTTGTATTCTGGGTAAGGGATATTGCGCTTGTGTTATCACAGTAGATCGGGATTCCACTGATCTTGATATTGTAGTCTTCTAGTTGCTGCTTCAACCAAAGTATTTGTGCACAACATGCTCCAGCAGCAATGCATTCAGCTTCAGCAGTAGATATGGATACTGAAGTTTGCTTCTTACTCATCCACGAGATCAGACGACTTCCTAGAAATTAACAGGCACCTGTAGTGCTCTTCCTATCAATTTTACAACCAACAAGGTCAGAATCTGAATAACTAATTAGGTCAAATCCTGATTCTCTAGGATACCACAATCCCAAGTCTTGTGTGCCTTTAAGAAACTTAAGTATTCTTTTGGTAGCTAAGATGTGAGATTCTTTAGGATTTAATTGATATCTCGCACAAACCCAGACTGAGTACATAATGTCTGGTCTGCTAGCTGTTACATACAACAGAGATCTTATTATGCTAGTAGACATTGGAATACTAATAGTTGAGCTAGTTTCCATACCAAATTTCTTAAACAGATCTTTTGTGTACTTAGCTTGGTTTATGAATATTCCATCAGGCAACTGTCTTACTTGCAAACCAAGAAAGTAATTTAGTTCTCCCATCATGCTCATTTTAAATTTGTTTTGCATCAGCTTGGAAAACTTTTCACACATCTGTTGGTTAGTTGAACCAAAGATTATATCATCCACATATATTTGCACAAGTAATATATGTTCTTCCCATTCGATAGTGAACAATGTCTTATCCACTTTACCTTTCCGAAATCCTTTAATTAAAAGAAAATCTGATAATGTGTCATACCATGCTCTTGGAGCTTGTTTTAGTCCGTAGAGGGCTTTCTTCAGACGATATATCTTGTCTCCTTGTTGATAAACTTCAAATCAGGTGGTTGTTCAACATAAACTTCTTCTTGCAATTTTCCATTGAGAAAGGCAGATTTTACATCCACTTGATAGACGATGAAGTTTTTTTGAGCAGCATAAGCTAGAAACAATCTAATTGCTTCAAGTCTTGCCACTGGTGCAAAAGTTTCATCAAAGTCAATGCCTTCTTCTTGGCAGTAACCCTTGGCCACTAGTCTTGCTTTATTTCTGGTGACAATACCATCTTCATTCATCTTATTTTTGAATACCCACTTAGTGCCAATGACTCTTTTATGATTTGGTCTAGGTACTAAGTAACAGACTTCATTTCTTTCAAATTGATTTAGCTCTTCTTGCATTGCTTCGAATCCAGTGAGAATCACTAAGAGCTTCTTCAACTTGTTTTGGCTCTATTTGGGATAGAAAGCTGACAAACATTGCATCACTTGCAGCAGCTCTCCTAGTTTTTACTCTATCCAAAGGATCACCAATCACCAGTTCTGGAGGGTGATTCTTGAGCCATATGAGATTAGGTTGCAAATCAGGATGTTATCCTCTTGATTGTGATCTTGCAACACTACTGTTGGAGTTTCAGTAGTAGTCTGTTGAACAACCTCTGGTCTCTCAGCTAGTGATAACTCGTTTGTTGGACAATCATCGAACTAATTTTGAACAGTACTTGAGCCAGCAGCTGAGTTGAGATCAGGTAGTATAATGGGAACATATTCTTCTTTTCTTCCAGTGCTCAATTTGAAAATTAGTAGACAGTTCTTGACTTGTGGATTGATTCTTTTCAGAAGATTGATTTGGATCATCAAATACTACATGAATAGATTCTTCTACTAGTAAAGTTCTTTTGTTAAAGACTCTGTATGCTTTATTGACAGTAGAGTAACCAACAAAAATAGCTTCATCAGCCTTTTCTGCAAATGCAGTAAGGTGATTTTTCCCATTGTTCAGCACAAAGCATTTACAACCAAAAATTCTAAGGTAATGAATGTTTGGTTTTCTGTTATTCCAAACTTCATATGGCGTCTTGTTTTGATTTTTGTTGATCATGCATCTGTTCTGAGTGAAGCATGCTGTATTTGTGGCTTCTGTCCAGAATCTTTGGGACAGTTTTGCTTCAACTAACATTGTTATGATAGCTTCCTTCAGATTTCTGTTTCTCCTTTCAGCAACTCCATTTTGTTGAGGAGTTCTGGAAGCAGAGTATTCATGATAGATTCCTCTGGCATTCCAATACTCTTCAACAGTTGAGTTTGTAAACTCAGTCCCTCTATCTGATCTGATCTTCATTATTTTCATATTCTTTTCGTTTTGGATCAGTTCCATCAGATTAATAAAATTTTCCTTGGTTTCACTTTTCTTTTTCATGAAAATCACCCAAGTATATCTTGAATAATCATCCACAACAGCTAGGCAATATTTCTTTCCACCGTTGCTGATTGGATCAATGGGTCCAAATAATTCCATGTGAAGTAGCTCCAAAATTCTTGAAGAAGATTGGTGCTTCTTGCTTTTGAATGATGACTTGATTTGTTTACCCTTCTGACATGCGTCACAGAGCTTGTCTTTACTCATGACTGTTTTGGGAATTCCTTCTACCAGATCATTCTTGATTAATCTGTTAATGGTCTTGAAATTCACGTGATTAATTCTTTTGTGCCATAGCTAACTAATCTCACTTGGTGTAGAGGCCACCAAATAGATATTTGAATTCTTGTCCGCAGAATTCCAGTATACTATATAGATGTTCCCTTGTCGTCTTCAAGATAATATGACCTTCTTAGTTCTGACTTGTTCAACATAGCATTTATCTGTAGAGAAGATAATCGAGAATCTTTTGTCACAAAATTGACTTATGCTTAGCAGATTGTATTTGAGGCCTTGAACATAAGAGATGTCAGATATCTCAATGCTGCCTCTGATCAGCTTTTCGTGTGCCACAATCTTGCCTTCTTTGCTGTCTCCAAATGTTACTTTCGGACCGTCTACAGCAACCGCATTTGTCAATTCATGTATGTTACCACACATGTGTCTTGAACATCCACTGTCCAAGTACCATTTTCTTTTTACTTTACTCCTACTCCTAATCCTAGCTTACAAAACAAAAGAAGATTGTTTTAGGTACCCTTATTGAGAGGGTCCTGGCGGATTAGTGTCACCTTTGGCAACCCAAGATGTTGAAGTCTTAGGCTTCTTAGGCTTTTGAGTTCTTGCAGGAGTATGAACAACTTTATCTTCATCATATTCAGTAGGTGGGTCATGTTGATAATTAGTATGATGAGGAAAACGTTCATAAGCAGAATAAGGTGCATGATATGCAGGATATGCATGCATTGGATGAGCAGGGTAATGTGTGTAGTAAGCTGGAAACTAAGGTGCATGATATACAGGTGGATATGCAGATGATTGCACATAATATGATGTCTCATTTCCATACCAAGCATTTTGATTTTTCTTATTTTTATGCTTCTTTGGCTTACTCTTTACTTGCTCATTAACAGACGACTTAGCTTTTCCACTAGTCTGATTGAATTTACTCTTACCAGCAGTTTTCTCATGAATATGCTGTTTAGTCTTACAAGTCTGTTTTTCGATTTTAGGCTCTTTGCTCATTTTAGCCTTAGGAGTTTTCTTCTCCTTTAATTCTTTCTCAGGTAAGGCAAGTTCAACAGTCTGAACATACAGTATGACCTTGCTATTGTCAGCTGATACGAACTTTTCAGTATGATTAAGTTCTAACTTGTCCTGTCTTAAAGGCATCTTCAGTTTACTAGACATGTGAGTGGATGCAACCGAAGACTTCTCATGAGACTCTATGATTTTCTCAAGTTCCATGATTTTTCCTTTATATACCTCACATTCAGCTCTCAGAGATTCATTTTCTTGCTCAAGCAGTTTATATTCAACTGATTCTTTGGGTTTTTCAACTTTAAGTTTTAGTGAACTATTTTGCTCTCTTAGCAATATCATCTCTTCCTTAAGCTTTGCAAATGAGTCAACAATACTTGTGTTATTAACTACCATTTGCTCAAATGAATTGAATAATTCATTGTCAAGGGGAGTTACCTCATCATCCGAATCATCTGATTCTTTGACCATCAGACAAAGAAGTGCAAGGTTCTCATCTTCAGTAGATTCATCTTCTGAAGTGTCTGAGTCTGAGTCACACGAGTAGATAACAGCAAGCTTTTCTGCTTCAGCAATCAGTACCTTGCCTTTCTGATGTTTTCTCTCCCTTCTTACTTTCTTTTCTTTCTCGGTATATTTTTCAGCTTTGGGATATGGGCAATCCTGATGACATGTCCTAATTTCCGACAATTGTAGCACATTAGCTTGTATTTGTAGGATTAGAAGTGGAAGCATTGTTATATTTGTTCTTTAGTTTTCTTTTGTAGAACCTTCTGAAATTGTTAATCAACAATGTAACGTCTCCAGCAGTGTACTCCTTTTTATTGAGTAGTGTGGCTTCATCAGATTAGTCCACTTCTTTACTTTTGTTTGCTGTCCTTCTTGGATTTTCAGCAGCAACTAGTGCAGCCGTGAGATTTGAAGTTGAGGTCTCTTCAACACCCATTCTTGGCAGTTTATACTCGTATGCCTTAAGTACAGAGAACAGCTCTGTTAGAGAGATCTTCCCCAGATTCCTTGATTATTCCATAGCTGTCACCTTCATGTTAAATTTTGTAGGCAGAGCCTTCAGTACTCTGACAGTGATTTCTTTGTCAGTGAAGGTCTTTCCCAGCATTAGTACTTCATTCAATGTCCTTGTAAACCTTGTGTCCATTTGGTCAATGGTTTCCGCCGACTTCATTTTGAAGTTATCCAACTTTTCAAGAGCGACACTTAGCTGGTGCTCCTTTATGGCATCGTTTCCTTCACTTATGTCACATACTTTATCCCACATTTCATTTGCAGTTTTGCAATATTTGACTTTGTCAAACCGATCATTATCAATGGCCTTCATCATGATGAAACGACCAAGCTTGTCCAGATTGAACAGCTTGACTTCCTCAGCAGTCATCTCTTCAAGTTAACGACCAACCTTGTCCAAATTGAACAACTTGACTTCTTCAGCCGTCATCTCTTCAAGTTCTTTATTCACCATAATATCAACTGCATCAACCTTTATTGTCTTGGTGATTTTGAATGGACCTTCTGTAATACATGTGTACATGTTGTCATTATAAGCAGCAAGGAAAATCTCCATCCTGATTTTCCAATCCTCAAAACTCATACCGCCGATGTGGGGAACATGGCTGATACAGTCCATTTTCAAAAAGTTTTTATTTTTAAAAAAAAATGTGTTCTTTTGAAAACTTTAAAACCTTTGAAAAACACTCGGATCAAGCTCGATGATCAGGCAGTTGATTCAGATGAACCAACCTGCTCCGATACCACTTGTTGGTCCCAAGTGGTCAGTTGAGGCCTAGAGGCGGGGGTGAATAGACCTCTGATACTTTTACTACTTTAAAATTTCAACTTCAATTCTTCAAATGAGCAGACTAAATTGTTCAAGTTGAGAGAAGTTACTAGGCTGTTCGCGCACACAGCTTTGAGCAGCAGAATAGACCACTTCAATTGATTCACTTAGCTGATTTGAATCAGAGTTCCAAGACGTGTAACTTGTAGCAAATTTTGCAAAGTGTTTTTCACAAGTAAGCGAAACTTGGTTTTAAAGTTTTATCCCCAGTTTTACAAAATTCTTTTCAAACAATTTTGATGAACATATGCTTATTTTGAAATATGCATGAAAAGAATGCAAAATGTAAAACACCAATCTTTTATAGTGGTTATATGGATCAAAGTCCTTTAGTCCACTCTTCCAAATCACTCAGATTTTGGGTTATACTATAATCACAAAGATTACAATATTTTCTCTGCTTTCGCCAAACAACACATGAACTGGCCGTAAGTTCGCAATAGGAGATCACAAAGAAAACCTATCCTCCGAAGTAATATCGCTTCACAAAGATGGATATCTACTCCTCACAATACTTCATCTCTTTCAAGAATCACTCAGATTTCTTCTTTTCTTCAACGTTCGCTTTTGTCAACAAATGACTAAGCTGATGAGTGAGATGTTCTTGAGTTCTTTTGAGACTTAGAAAGATTTTGCTTTTGATAGTTCTCAAAAGTGTGTTGTTTCATATTGTATCGTGTATTCAACTCTTTGAAAAGGCTTCATTTTTATACTTGAGATTTGAAAATTTGTCCGTTGAAGTGTAACAGACGTCTTTATCTCGAGCATTGGTCCATATCTCTTAGGAACGGCTCCCTATGACGGTGTACTGTCATATCCATTGTACTCCTTGTCAGTCGCATTAAATGCACTCTGTTGATACGAGGTTCTTCTTCAATCATTTGTCATAAATACCCTTCCTCTTCAGCATTAATTTCTTTAAGTACATTTATGACCGTTGAGGTGACTTGTCTGATCACTTCCACTCAGCTGTCCGAAGTTACTCGTCTGATGAACACTCGGCTGATCCCAAACAGAAAAAATCTGTTGGGTCGGCTGACTTCCATTAACTTGATTTCCTTCTGCAGCAGGAGATCAGTCGTCTCCTCAACCACAAGTTCTGATCCTTCTTATTTGTCTTTTATGTTTGATCAAAACTTCTTGTTAAGGAATTAACTAAACCTTTATTACTTAGTTGATCTTGATGTTTTGGAAATCATCAAAACCTCCCTTCAATATTTGTCTTCGTCTTCATCTTTATCCAACAGAAGTAATATCACTCACAAAGTTGGATATCTACTTCTCACAACAATCTCTGCAACAAGATCACTCAGAAAATGTGTTTAACTTTTATCTTCAACTTCGCTTTCGTCAACAGATGACTAGGCTGATGAGTGTTCTGTTCTTGAGCTTGAGACTTAGATGAATTCTGCTTCGAAATTTCTCCCAGATTTGTGTTGCTTTTTCTAATTCATGAATCACGAACTATTTATACTTGAGGTTTGAATTCTATCCATTGAAAAGAGACATAGTTTGATTCATCGAGTACTGGTCCTCCCATTTTCAGGAACGGCTCCCTACAACTGTTCACAATGTATACTTTTCTGTACTTTCAGTCAGTTGCATTTAATGCACCAAGCTAATACAAGGTTTTCTTCAATCATTTTTCATAAATACCCTTCCTCTTCAGCATTTAATTCCATCAGCGCATTTATTACCGTTGGGGTGACTTGCTAATCACTTTCACTCTGCTGATTGGAACTTCTCGTCTGATGAACACTTGGCTGATCCCAACTGAACTCATCTGATTTGAGTCTGCTGAAATTCACCAGTCTGATTCCATTCTTCAGCAACAGATCAATAGTCTTCTGGACCATAAGATTTGACCATTATGTTTGTCTTCTTGCTTGGTCAAAAATCTTTCAAGGGATTGGCTAAGCTTCTATTACTTAGCTGATGATGATGTTTTGGAAATCATCAAATCTCCCTTCAATCTTTAGTCTTTATTTTCATCTTCATCCAACAGGATCCACTCCGCTGATGGTCACTAGTCTGATGAACCAGTCTGATGCACTAGTCTGATGATCACTCATCCCATTTCCACTAAGCTAATTTTCAATCTTTCACTAATTTGATTTTCACTCTTCTCATAAGGTTGAATCTTCGTTTCTTGAATACTTCTGTTCTTGAATGATCTTCTTTTAAACTGAGTATCCAATCTTCAAAGGCTTACTAAGCTTCCATAACTTAGTTGGTGACACATTTTGTTATCATCAAAACCTTCTAACTAACTTCATTAACTCAACTGATAAGATCACTTAGTTGTTCTTGAGTTATTCCAACATGAAATCTCGCACAAACCCAAACAAAGTACATATTATCTGGTTTGCTAGCAATAAGGTATAGCAAAGACCCAATTATGCCTCTATATTTGGTGATGTCCACTGATTTTCCATCTTCATCATATCAAGGCGAAGTCAAATAGACATTGGAATAGCAATTGATGAGCTATTTTCCAAACCAAATTTCTTGAACAAAATATTTTTTGTACTTTGCTTGATTAATAAATATGCCATCAGACGGTTGATTCGCTTGTAATCCAAAAAAGTAATTTAGTTCTCTCATCATGCTCATTTCAAACTAATTTTGCATCAACTTAAAGAACTTCTCACACATCTATTGAACCAAAGATAATATCGTCTACATATATTTGAACTAACAGTATATGATTATCCCATTCAATAGTGAAAAAGGTCTTGTCTACTTTACCTTTGCGAAATCCTTTAATTAAAAGAAAGTCAGATAAGGTATCATACCATGCTCTTGGTGATTGCTTTAGACCAGATAATGTTTTTCTTCAGACGATGCACTTTGTCTCCTTCTTGATATACTTCAAAATCTGGATGTTGTTCAACGTATACTTCTTGTTACAGTTCTCCATTGAGAAAAGAAGACTTCACATCCATCTGATAGACAGTGAAATTCTTATGAGCAGAGTAGGCAAGGAATTGTCATATTGCTTCAATCCTAGAAACTGGTGCAGATGTCTCATCGAAGTTTATCATTCTTCTTGGCGGTAACCTTTGGTCACTAATCTTGATTTATTTCTGGTAACTATACCATCTTCATTCACCTTATTTTTGAATACCCACGTAATGTCAATGACTCTTTGACGAGTAGGTCTAGGAACCAAATACCAAACCTCATTTCTTTCAAATTGATGTAATTCTTCTTGCATTGCTTCAATCCAGTTGAAATCACTAAGAGCTTCAACAATTAATTTAGGCTCATTCCGTGAAAGAAAACTTACAAATATTGACTCATTTGCAGTTGACCTTCTAGTTCTTACTCTATCTAGTGGATCACCAATCACAAGATCAAGTGGGTGATCTCTGAGCCATCTAAGCTTAGGTTGCAAATCTAAATGTTGTCCTCTTGATTGATCTTGCAACACTATTGTTGGAGTCTCAGTGGTAGTCTGCTAAACAGTCTTTGGTCTACCAGCTGTTTGCAACTCGTCTGTTAGACAATCAACATACTGATTTTGAACAACACTTGAATTATCAGCTAGGCTGAGATTAGGTAGTCTGATGGGTACATATTCTTCTTTTCTTTCCATAGTCATATTCTGAAGATCAGTAGATCGATCTGAATTAGTACTTTGATTATTTTCAGAAGATTGATTAGGTTCATCAAATACTACGTGAATTGATTATTCTACTAGCAATGTTCTTCTGTTAAACACTCTATAAGCTTTATAATAGTAGAATATCCTACAAATATAGCTTCATCAGCATTTTCTGCAAAGGCAGTAAGGTGATTTTTCCCATATTCAAAACAAGACATTTACAACCTAATATTCTAAATATTAGGATTCTTGTTGTTCCACATATAATAAGGTGTCTTGTTCATGCATCTGTTCTTGGTATTACAAGCTGTTTTTGTTGCTTCTGCCCAAAATCTTTGAGGTAATTTTGCTTTATCTATCATTGTCCTGGTAGCTTCATTTAGAGTTATGTTTCTCATTTCAACAACTCCATTTTGTTGAGGGATTCTGGCAGCAGAGTACTCATGACTGATTCCTCTAGAATTACAATACTCTTCAACAGTAGAGTTTGTAAACTCAGTGCCCCTTATGATCTGATCATTAATATTTTTAAGCTCTTTTCATTCTGGATTAGCTCCATCAGATTGGTAAGACGTTCCTTGGTTTCACTCTTTTTTTCATCCACAACAGCTCGACGGTACTTCTTTCTACCATTGCTGATAAGATCAGTAGGACCAAACAAATCCATATGAAGTAGCTCCAAAATTCTATTTGAAGATTGGTGCTTCTTTCTTTTTAATGATGACATCATGGCTATTTTTGGAATTCCTTCTACCAAATTATTCTTGATTAATATGTTGATGGTCTTGAAATTCACATGATTCATTCTTTTGTGCCATATCCAACTAACTTCATAATGCACCAAACAAATATTAGAATTTCACCTCGACTATATAGATGTTCTCTTGTCTTCTTCCGGATAATATCACTTTCTTTGTTCCAATTTGCTTCACATAGCACTTATCTGATGATAAGATAACAGAAAATCCTTTGTCACAAAAATTGACTTATGCAGATTGTACTTCAGGCCTTTAACATAAGAGTTGTCAGATATCTCAATGTATTATTTGATAATCTCTCTACTTGCCACAATCTTGCCTTATTTGTTGTCTCCAAATGGTTTGGATCGTCTATGGCAGCAGAATCAGTCAGTTCATGTATGTCACCACACATGTGCCTTGAGCATCCACTACCCAAGTACCATTTCTTCCCTACTTTACTCCTACTCCTAATCCTAACCTACAAAACAAAATAAAATTATTTTAGGTACCCTTTATTGAGAGGGTCCTGACGGATTAGTGTCACCTTTGATAACCCAATATTTTGAAACCTTAAGCTTTTTAGGCATAGTAGAGTTTGATGGTGCATGATTTACTCTTGGTGCATTATAATTTTCAACAAGCATATTATTATGAACATGATATTCAACAGAAGGGTACAGTACATGATAAGCAGGGTAAGCATGCATCGGATGATGAACATGATATTCTACAGAATAATAAGATGGATAATGAGGTGCATGATGATATGAATGATATGTAGGTTGCACATAGTGAGACTCATTCCATACCAAGCATTTTAATTTTTATGATTTCTTTGCTTCTTTGGTTTATTCTTAACTTGCTCATTAACAGACGACTTAGACTTTTACTAATCTGATTATTTTTGCTCTTATGAGCAAACTTCTTCGGACTACTCTACTGTTTAGCTTTACTTGCCTATTTTTCAGTTTTATGCTTTTTACCCTTATTATCCTTTGGAGATTTCTTCTCTTTTTTCTCTGGTGAATAAGGTTTAGTGATCTGAACATATAAGATAGCTTTACTATTATTAGCATATATAAACTTTTCATCACGGTTCAGTTCTAAACTTTCTTTTTCTAAAGGTAGTTTCTGTTTACTAGGCATTTTATTTGATACCACAAAAGACTTATCATGAGACTCAATAATCTTCTCAAGTTCCATGATTTTACCCTTGTAAACTTCACATTCAGCTTTCAGAGATTCGCTTTCGGGCGCTGAGAGACAGACGGAGAGACTCAATTGCTACCTACTATGTTATTATGCTCGGGGGTGAAATTAGATATACTATCTATCTCCTCGCTTCTGAAGGAAGATCCGAACTGAACCCTCATTCTGATGGGATGAGTGCGGTGAGCAAAAGGATTGCTTGTTGGTCGCCCCTGCTGCCTAGAGAAGGGGATTTCTCGATTGATAAAATTTATTCTCTTGCTCAAACCTTTTATATTCAGCCGATTCTTGTGGTTTTTTTATTTTAAGTTTCAGTGAAGCATTTTGCTCTTTAAGCATAGTCATCTCTTCCTTAATCTCAGCAAATGCAGCATCAACGCTTGTGTTGTTAATCATCATTTCTTCAAATGAACTAAATGGCGCATTTTCTTTTTCACAAAGAGTTACCTCATTGCCATGAGACAGAGTAGTGCATGTGTCTCTTCCTCAATAGAGTCATCATCTCATGTCTCTGAGTCTGGGTCAGACAAGTAGATGGTTGCTATCTTTTCAGTTTCAGCCAACAGTACATTGCTCTTAATGTGTCTCCTCTCCTTTCTTATTTTCTTTCCTCCTCAGTGTACTTCTCAGCTTTATGATATGGACAGTCCTTGATGAAATGAAATGTCCCAATTTTCTGCAATTGTAGCACATTAGTTTGGACTTATAATTGTCCTTACTATCATGAGAATGAGAAGAAAGATTAGAAGTAGAAGCATTGTTATATTTGTTCTTTATTTTTCTTTTATAGAATTTTTTGAACCCATTCAGTAACAACGCAACATCGCCAGTCGTGTACTCCTTTTTGTTGAGTAGCATGGTCTCATCAGATGAGTCCACGTCCTTTGGTTTTTCGGTTGATCTTCTTGGTTTATCTGTAGCAACTAAGGTAGCAGTGGGATTAGAAGTCGAAGTCTCCTCTATACCCATCCTAGGCAGTTTATACTCATACACCTTGAGTACTAATAATATCTCAGTCAGAGAGATCTTCCCCTAATCTCTTGATTCTTCCCCAAGTCTCTTGATTCTTCCATGGTTGTGATCTTCATGTTGAACTTGGGAAGCAACGCCTTTAGAACTTTGACGGTGATCTCTTAATCGGTAAAGGTCTTTCCCAACTTTAACACTTCATTCAATGTCCTTGTAAACCTTGTATCCATCTGGTCAATGGTTTCTCCAGACTTCATTTTGACTTCATTTTGAAGTTTTCCAACTTCTCAAGAGTTATACATAGATTATGCTATTTGATTGCATCATTTCCTACGCTCATGTCGTGAACTTTGTCCCACATATCTTTTGTTGTTTTGAAGTGTTTGACTTTGTCAAACCTGTCATTATCAAGGGCTCTGGTCATGATGAATCTTTCGACTTTGTCAAGATTGTTCAACTTAATTTCTTCAGTTGTCATCTCTTCAAGTTTTTGTCAACTACCATCTCTTGATCATTGCCTTTGATGGTTTTTGTTGTTTTGATGGAACCTCTGGTTATGCACGTGTACATATTATCATTATAAGCAGCATGGAAAATTTTCATGTGAATCTTCCAATCATCAAAACTCATACCGTCAATTTGGGGAACATGGCTAATACAATCCATTTGCAAAGGATTTTATTTTTCAATAATATGCTTCTTTTTGATAACTTTTGAAAAACACACTTTGGATCAAGCTCGTTGATCAGGCAAATGATTCAAATGAGCCACTTGATCTGATACCACTTGTTGGTCCGAAGTGGTCAGATGAGGTCTAGAGGGGGGAGAGGTGAATAGACCTCAATACCTTTTAAAAATTTCTCTAACTTTTCTTATCAGCAGAGTAAGCTGATCGAAACTTATGAGATTACTTAGGTGTTTGCGCACAAAGCTTATTCTGCGTAAGTTGACCACTAGTATGGTTTCACTTATTTTTATTTGTTTCAAATTAAATCAGAATTTGGAACTTGTATGCAGCGGATTGTTTTTCAAACAAGTTTCTCTTACTTAAAGATTGTATCCCCAGTTTTAAAACTCCTTTTTAAAATCTTTAAGCTTTCAAATTGTTTGTTTGCTTTTAGAAATATGCACGTATGTAAAAAGGTAAATCAAACACAGAGAATTTGATAGTGGTTATATAGACAGGAATGTCTTGTAGTCCACTCTTCTAAATCATGAAGATTTAGGTTATACTATGAACACAAAGTAAATAGTGCACTCTACTTGCGCTTTTACAAAAAATGATATAAAGCCACAAGTTAGTGATAAGAAATCACTAAGAAGACCCATCCTCTGAAGTATTTTCACACACAAAGATGGAAAACTTTTTCTCACAACTCTCTTCTACATAAATCACAAAGACTTCAATTCTTGTTTTCCTCAGCTTGTCAACACATGAATTTGTTGTTTAGTGTTCTGTTCTTGAGTATTAAGACTTAGAAGATTTTGCTCGCTTGAATTCTCTTAGTTGTGATTGAGTTGTTATCTCTAGCTCTTGAACTTCGAACTATTTATACTTGAGGTTTCAATTCTACCAATTGAGATAAGACAGATTTCAGATCTTCCTCGAATACTGGTCCTTGTCCCTGAATGGCTCTCTACAACTATTCATTGTACAGCATGATGTATTAATCTGACAGAAGCATTAAATGCGCCTTGTTGATACGAGGTTTCTCTTTAATTATTTACCTTTAGTATCCTTCTCTTGCAGCATTTATTACACCGAGTACATTTATTACCGTTGGAATGACTTTTCCAACACTTTTACTTTGCTGATCGAAACTCTACTGATGATTACTTTGCTAATTCAAATCGAACTCATCTAATTTGACTCTGCTGAAATCCACCAAGCTGATTTCAAATTCAGCATTAGATCAGTAGTCTTTAGGACCGATATATAACCTGATTTTTGCTTGTCTTCTCGGTTAAACATTTTCAGAGGTTTGTCAAGCTTCCATACTTAGCTGATGACTTTTGGAAATCATCAAAACCTCCCTTCACTTCTTCATCTTCATTCAACAAAATCTTAAGGATCAGGTTAGATAGGGGGCACTGAGTTTACAAAATCTACCATTTAAGAGTATTGTAATTCCAGAGGAATCATTCATGAGTACTCTACTGCCAGAACCCCTCAACAAAATGGATTTGCTGAAAGTAGGAATAAAACAATAAAAGAAGCTTTCAGGACAATAATAGCATTTCAAAACTGCCTCAAAGATTTTGGGTAGAAGAAATAAACACATCATGCTATACCCTGAACAGATGCATGATCAACAAAAGTAAAAAAAGACACCTTATGAGTTGTGGAACAACATGAAGCCTAATATTCACTATCTTAGAATATTTGGTTGTAAATGTTTGGTTTTGAATAATGGGAAAATTCAACTTACTATTTTTGCAAAAAAGGCTGATGAAGCTATATTTGTAGGATGCTCTACTGTTAGTAAAGCCTATAGAGTGTTTAACAAAAGGACATTACTTGTAGAAAAATCCATTTATGTAATATTTGATGAACCTAATCAATCTTCTGAAAAGAATCAAAGTACTAATTCAGATCTATCTATTGATCTTCAGAAATTGACTATAGAAAGAAAAGAAGAATATGTACCCATCCTACTACCTGATCTCAGCCCAGCTGATAATTCAAGTGTTGTTCAAAATCAGTCTGCTGATTGTCTAACAGACGAGTAGCAAACAGCTGATAGACCAGAGACTGTGTAACAGACTACCACTGAGACTCCAATAATAGTGTTGCAAGATCAATCAAGAGGACATGGAAAATCAGTGGACATAACCAAATACAGAGGCATTATTGGGTCACTGTTATATCTAACAGCAAGCAGACCTGATATAATGTACTCAGTTGGGGTTTGTGCGAGATTTCAATCAAATCCTAAGGAATCTCATCTCTTAGCTGCCAAAATAATACTGAAGTATATTAAGGGCACTCAAGAATTGTGATTGTGGTATCCTAGAGAATCTGGATTTGAGCTTATTGGATATTCAGATTCAGACCTTGCTGGCTGCAAAATTGATAGGAAGAGCACAACAGGTGCTTGTCAATTTTTGGGTAGTCGTCTGATCTCATGGATGAGTAAGAAACAGACTTCAGTATCCATATCTACTGTTGAAGCTGAATATATAGCTGCTGGAGCATGTTGTGCACAGACACTATGGTTGAAGCATCAACTGGAAGATTACAATATCAAGATCAGTGGAATTCCAATCTACTGTGACAACACAAGTGCAATATCTCTTACTCAGAATACTACAAGTCATTCAAGGACTAAGCATATTGAGATCAAGCATCACTTCATTAGAGATCATGTTGAAAAAGGAAATGTTATGATTGAGTATGTGCATACAGACAATCAGATAGCTGATATTTTCACCAAACCTCTAAGTGAAGTAAGGTTTTCAACTCTAAGACCTGAACTAGGACTATTAAATTTGGATGCTTAAGCTGAGGGGGAACTCATCAGAAGACTGAAGTTCATCAGCACAGTCATCCGTTATTATGTTAAAGAATTAACTCTCAACAGACTAGTTAACTTATGAATTCTTAAAGACAGGGGGAACGTGTAAGACTAGCGGTACTTCTGTTCTAAAGATGAAATTGGTTAATGACAGTTAGTTGAAGTTATGTTATTAGAAGATGTGTTCTTAATTCTTGAAGACTGAAGATTAATTTATCTTGCTGGATTGACAAACAGCAGAGGAAGATTACTAGCTATTGGCTTTCTCTAGTAATATCAGATAACAGATCACTCGTCTGTCAGATAAGTTAAACTCTACTCATCTGATACATTATATAAGCATGGTCATAAATCGTATCTTTTGAAACACGCTTTTAAAAGTAACAGATAAGTGTCGATTGAGTTTCCCGCCCATCTGACATTAAAATAATAAATTTGAAGTCCGCAATTCTCACCCGCACGATTTAAAACTGTTAGATCAATCTTCCGGTTCATATTTATCACGATAATCAACACCAAAAGAAACGTATAAAATCCAATCTGAACAGATCAGTCGACTTACGCACACAAAATTCCAAAATTCTCTAACTCTCCAAGCTACCTGTTTTCTAGCTCTCTGTTTTCTACAGATTTTCATCACTTAATCTCGAAATGGATGTCATTGAAGGAAGATATCTAAGCTACGACAAATTCTTCGCAACTGGTACTTATTTGATGAGGGAAATCATGACGAAGATCAAGGAAGCATCTCTAGTACCTATTCTGGAAGCTCATGAGGAGTATGTGTATCTTGAAGATGTTGATGACTTCTACTAAACCAAAAAGATCAACAAAGAAAGGACTACTATGATTGCCACAGTTGGGGGCAAGAAGATTTGCGTTTCGGCTGCTGTTTTGAGTGAAATTTATGGGCTAATAAACGAAGGAGGAGATGTGACAGACCTAGGGTCTGAAAGAGAGGAGGAATTCTGGTTGATCTGTGCTAAGGAGGGAGAAGAGATGACAGGAACTCTGATGAAGACTCAGTTGAAAGATGAGTATCAGAGGTTCGCTAACATAATTGCTAAGGTGCTGGACTGCAGCACTAGTTCCTTGGATGGTTTACCCAGAATGAGATATTATACTATGATTTGCATATACTATGGGTTGAAAATCAACTGGGCTGCTCATGTATTTGATCTACTGTGTGATAAGAAGGTCAAGTATGGTATTCTGCTCAGTCATCTGTTTTTAAGCCTGGGATGTCCTTTGGGAAGTGGAAAGACCATTCATGGTGGAAAGGAATTCAAACTGTATGAGCCAGTTAGAAGTGTGGGCACTTCTAAAAGAAAGGCTTCTACCAAGACTGCCAAAGTCCCTGCAAAGAAGAGAAAGAAGACTGGTCAGACCAGTAAGCCTGCTGATCAAACAGTAAGCACTACTGTTGAAGCTGGATCAGCACAGCCTGAAATTGTGATCCCTGAGAAAGTCATTGATGACTTTACTAAAGAGATTGAAAAGATGGAAACAGGATCATCTCCAGAGAGAACAGAATCTGAAGAAGCTGTTCCTCTTCAATCCAAAAAGAGAATGAGGACAAGGAGTGCTGCTAAAGGACCTCCTAGAACTGAACCTTCAAGAAAAATTGCCAAGTCAAAAGCAAAGAGAAAGGTTACATTCTCTAAAGAACCAACTGAAACAGTGAGGGAGATATCAACATCAGCAGAGAGACCAATTGTTATTGAAGAACCTGCTGCTAAGCCTGCTGAAGACTCATATGTTGCACTGTCTGCTGAAGTTAGAGAAGAACAGCAGACTAGTTCAACTAATGAAGGGGATGCACTTCTTCTGCACCCTACTCCCGTTGCTGCCACTCCACTTCAAACAGTGGAAAGTCCTGAAGCAAAGAAGAGAAGGACTGAAAAGATTGTAATTCCCTACCTTACTGCTGCTGAAAAGAAGAGATTAGATGAAGCAGAGAGGAAAAGGAAGGCCGAAGAAAAGGCTGAGGAAGATCGCCTTAAGGCCCTTGAGCTCAAGAGACTGGAGGAAGAGGCCAGTAAAATGACTCAAGAACAAAGGGATGCTGTTGAGGCAGCAGAGTTGGCTGCTGCTATTGAAGCAAGCACTAAGGACTCACATGGTCCAAAGCATCCTGGAGGCATTGTAATTGGTGAACAAAGAGATCCCACCAAGCCTAAACCAGTTATGCCCACTCCAGCAATACAACCAAAGAGAAGAGAATAGGTCAAACTGGCATTGGAGATTGTCAGAGATGACCCTGATGCTTTTGAAGAATTTATTAAAAGGTTGGATGCTGAAAATGCAAAGATCACTCGTCTGACGATGTTCAATAAAGAGAAGATCAGATATAACAGATGGAGAGACTATCGTCTGACAAAGAGCAAAGATCAAATTGCAAGTTGGAAGCCCTTTGCTGATGAAGAATCCTGGGTGCTAAAGTGGCTTGAGACAGGTTCACTAACTCAAGCATTAGACTCGGAGTTCTTTTTGGATAAATTGAGACTGAGGATCAGTCACATTGTAAAGGCTGAGGCAAAGAAGCTTTATGAGTCTGTTCGTAAGGAGTATGCTGAAAATGAAGACCTCAAGGAAAGATCAATAAAATTGGCAGTTTCCCAGACAATGGAAACATGGGCCAAGAAGACTAGGAAAATGAGGGGACAACCAAGTTCTATGATTCCCCTTCCAAGTCTAAAACTGTAATACCCCGTATATTTTAAATAGTTGTAAAATGAATTTTTAGTTAAATTTTAATTTAAATTGGAAACTTAATTTATTAGGTTTGGAATCGGACTTATAGGACTTGAATGTTTCGTAGAAAGAAAATGGGACTCATTAAATTCATTTAGGATCAAATGAATAGATCATTAATAGATAGAGGTAATATGAATGTCAAAATAAAATTATGGACCTAATGTGAAATTTGTAGTTTGATATTAATATTAGTTGTAAGCTTATCTATCTAGATATATATATGTAGTACGGTACCAAACTACTTCAACATTTTATTTCAATAATTGAACATTAGAAATAAATCGAAATGTCTAATCATAGAAGAGGACTAAATTGAATGTTTTTAGAAATGTAGAGGATTTTAACGATCATGTATAAAAGTTAAAGAAGGTAACAAAATTTACTATGGACTAAATCAATTATGTAGTCATAACTTTGGGGTTAATGTGACGCTAAGGACTTAGTTGGAATTTTTGAGTAATAACCATAAGAACTATGTAGATTAATTAAATGCAATAAAATAGTTCAAGTCATATTTTAATTCTTTTGAAATTGAAAGTGGATGAATTATAATGCAGCATATATACAACTAATTTCCCTACTCATAAATCACTCACGCATTATCACCCCACATGAGAAAGATATATACATCCTATTTATATATCCATAATTCCACTATTTCTATCTTAACACTAACAACCTATCACAAAAGATATACTCATCCAATTTAACCTTATACACGCGGCAACATATGAGGAGAGATGGATGACTCTTGATTAAGTTTGCTACATGTCAATTATGTAATTCACATCTCCTTTCCTCTATTATGAAATATTTATACACACAAATATCAAGCCACACATTTTAAAAAGTCATTTACCCACAAACCCAGCCACTTTGGTGTGTGCGATTTAACTCATGAGAGAGCCGTGATGTAGAAGAATGATAACCAAGGAAGGTGAGTTATTTAATTGAGATTTTAAGTTGGGTCATTTCCTTTCCTTTTACTTTGAGTTGGATTAATAAGAATTTGAATTCTAAATAATTGTTGGGCTCAAGTTAATGTGTAATCTAAATTATAGTACAAAGAAAATGCGTGAACTAATTAAATAAGACATACTCTAATGTCTGGATGTGCATAAATATTTCAATTATACTTACTATATTAATAATAATAAACTATGCCTTTAAGTTTGGATAATTTAAATAGTGTTGGACCATAATTAAATCTTTGTGAACTAGAAAGAAAATTGAGTCTAGTAACCCGAATCAAAGAAACTGGAATTTTGTGGAACTATAATTAGTTACCCAAATTAATGTACTTAAGTTATAATCATGAAAGTTAAAATATTATACAAGAGAATACACTAATACTAGTTATTACTAAGTCATTCACGTGAAACTATTAAGCCGAGCTAGACTTTGGGAGTTTGGGTACTTAGCCACCACAAAACTAATAAGGATGAATTCCCAGAATGAAAAATTAATAGTTCAATTGGTCGTGGGTGCTATGAATTAATTCTCTTTCAAGACTTGGTGAAGCAATGTGAATTGGACCATCGTATAAAAGAGGGTAAAGGTTACTTAATCTAATTTAATAGTTACTAGGAAATAAGTTAAAACATATTCTAATTTCAAGAAAACGTAAATTATTAGAATCTGAGTACCTATACATATGTAACATATGTATTCTAAAAATATAATATGGTATTTAAATCAATTTTGGATAAGTTATATTCTTAAAAGTTGTTAACTAAATTAGCTCGACGAAAAAATAAATTAAATGATAGATATCAGCTTGAATGTTAAGAGTAATCGAACATGTTAATATTATCAAAACATTCCTTGTAAGTAATTCGGGACTAACCGATATGTCACTATCCCATTATAGAGTCCAGACTATAAATGATTTGGATCGAGACAAGTTCTGTATCAAGCCATGCTAGAAGGTAAATCGAATAGTGGGACTTGAGACGAGGCCACTGTCTACCGTTGAGTAGCAACCCTATCCCGAGAAAGGTGAGTGCCTCAATAAAACGTTTTTAAAACTGAAAGAGTTTCTAAAGAAAATCATATCATATATATGCAATTCTCAATTGAAATGACTATAGTTGTTATATATCTATATTTGTAACTGTCTGAAATGCTCACATTACATATTACATATTCATAATGGAACTGATAGCCCTATATCTGCATGCGGTGCTTGCAACATGTACTACTTCATCATAGTAGAACTGATAATTCTATACTTGTCTGCATTTCTCACAGTATATGATAATTGTTGAATAATGGGGTGTAGTACTTTATCTCACCTCATATTGATGAATGGTACCAATGTGTAGTACTTTATCTCACCTAAGTACCAATTGCTTGTACATGATTATTTGCGCGCTCATCTGCTCTAGTTTGATGGTATTCTCTGGATAATTCTGGGTAGCTGGGGGCTACAGGGTTACCAGAGCTCTGCCATTGACCGGGCTCACAAACCAAGGATTAGAGCACCTTGGGGAGTGACTCACATTATCCGGCTAAGACATGTCAGTGCCACCGAGAAGGGAAAGGTAGCACCTTCTCCCTTATCTAACCGGCGTACTAACTATTGATCCATTATGTGATCATTGTATCCTTTTGAAGTGAAGGAGTTGTTTAGCCCGTTTTGCCGGGTAATTGAACGTGATTTCATCTGTGATATCAATATAATTGTTATACTATTGTGGATTGATTTTATAATTTAAATAGGCAGTTCATGGAGTTCTAAATCGTTTTCTGCATAAAATTCAATTGCACCCTTGCACAGGCCTCACTAAGTTGTTTTTACAACTTACGCTTTCAAATTATTACTCTTTCAGAATCTCACCAAAGGGCAGGATGGGCCACATCAGACTAAGGGATTTCAATTGGGCGTCTACCATAGATTTCTAGAATTTGTCAAGTGAAGGTTTGGTTTGTAATGAAAAGTTTTAAGTTTAATAAGTTAGTTGGGAAAAAATAATGTGTTGTAATAGATAGTTAGAGCTCTGAACTGCAGTTATTAGAAATTTATTAAGGCTTTCAAATTATTTATTTATGTCGTAGCAAGCAGGTGCCGGTTTCGGGTTGTTACAAAAACAAATTGTCTATGGTTCTAATATTAGGCCATATGAAGAACTGCCTGAGGATCCAATCTCCCCGTTCATTCCATTTGATTATTTTACTTGGATTTCTCACAGGTCTACTTTGGATAATGCAGGTCTGATGAAAACTGTTAAATCTGTTAAGAAGATTGAACCCCCTGCTGACAAAGATAAAGAGAAAGAAGATGCTTCTAATCCTGCCAAAGAAAAGGAAGGGACTTCTGATAATGCTGATCAAAAGAAAGGAAAAGAGGGTACATCTGACCCTACTGATCAGAACAAAGAACCGGAAAAAGATGGTACTTCTGATCCTGTTGATCAGAACAAAGAAAAGGAGGAAATCTCTGAGCCAGCTGATAAGGAGAAGGAAAGCACTCCAAATCCAGCTGACCAGATTAAGGAAAAGGAAGATATCTCTGGAATAAATGATCAGACTAAGGAGAAGGAAAGCACTCCTAGTCAAGCTGATGAGACCAAAGAGAAGGAGATTACTCCTTGTTCAGCAGATCAGAAAGCTGAAACAGAACCTCTTGCCTTACCTCCAATTCCATCTGAAGTTGCCTCTACTTCTCAGAACTTACAACAAACATCTCTGTTGGATTCAATTCAGGAGATGATTTCAAAATCAATGAAGGAGTTAGAAGAAAATGTGACTGCTAATCTGTTGACTGCTGTAAGTCAACAAACTCAGAAAGCTGCTGCTGTTCCAACTTCTCTAATAGAAGATACTACTCAAAATGTGAAATCTATCTATCAAGATATGGATGTAATCAGGAGAAGAACCCAAAGTACAGCTACTGGTTGGAGGGAGATTACAGAAACAGTTGAGATGGCTATTCAAGCTGAGGATGAAGTTTTAATCAATCTGACGAAGGACTTCAAGGCATCTGCTGATCTATTGCTGGCAACTCAGATTCAGTTAGGTGACCAAGGAGAAGTTGTTCTAAACAGAATGGAAGCTTTTGAAGCCAATCAACTCAGACAACAAGCTCAACTTGATGCTATGGAAGAGAACATCAAACTTCTCTGTGATTCACTTCAGATCACATCATTCTTACCAAAATATCCAATCAACCCTGCTGATGATGACAAAAAGGGGGAAGATAGGGTACTTAGCGAAGATAAGGTACCTTGTGATGAAGAAGAAAATGCTGAATTAGAAGGAACTGATGTACTGGAGGAATCTGCTGAAAATGAAAAGACTGATGAAGATAATGAAGGCACAAGCAGACCAACAGATGAGAAGATCACAGAAAAAGAAAAGGAAGCTGAGGAAACTGGAGCTGAAGCAAAAGCTAAGTCTGACAAAGAAATAGCTGCTGCTAAGGACTCAGCTGAAGAACAGCTAAATCATGATGTCAAGAAAAAGAAGTTGGAGCTATTAAAACAAAAATTCTTCAAAGAGTTGGAAGCTGAATCTTCCAAACCTGCTGAAGAAGAAGAAGAGAACAAGGAAGCTAAAGAAGACAAGCCAGAAGACTAGTCTTGTTTAGATTACTTCTGTTTAATTCCTTGTAATTTTTTTTTTTGGCACATCTCATCTACCAAACTTGTAATATGTAATCTTTTGCAAATATATAAAAGTTCAAGTTTGAAATCCAATAGACTATTTCTATCTCAGAAATTTTTTAGGATCAAAACTTTAGTTTAGGTACAGGTACTTAGCTGAAGTTTTGTCATCATCAAAAAGGGGGAAATTGTTGGATGAAGATGAAGATGAAGTGCAAAGAAGATAAGAAGATAAGGGAAGATTTTTATGATTTCCAAAACGTCAAAATCAGCTAAGTATGGAAAGCTTAGGTCCCTTAGAAGAATTTTGAACAAGTGAAGAAGACATCAGAAGAGTTCAAAATTCAAAGCCCAGAAGACTACTGATCTCACGCTGAAACAGCAATCAGAAGGGTAGACCATCAGCTGACTCAAATCAGATTAGTTCAGTATTTGATCAGCAGAGTATCTATCAGCAGGGTTGCATCGATCAGCAGAGTAGAAGAGATCATGAGATAGTTCAACGGTAATAAATGTACTTGGTGTAATTAATGCTGCAAGAGAAGGGTAGTAATGGCAAATGATTGAAGAATATTCTCAGATCAGCATGGTGCATTTAATGCAGCTACAGGAAAGTACAGCAGAAAAAGTATTGTAGCAGGGAGCCGTTCTGAATTCGGGCTAAACCTATGGATTTGAACTGTGATTTGCTTCAACGGTAATATTTTCAAATCCAAGTATAAATAGAGCTGATTTCGAAGAGAGAGACACACAACAACAATTCTGAGATTTCGTTTTTGAAGCAGAAAATTTCTAAGTCTCAAGAAGCTCGAACAGCTCACTCGTCTGGTGGAAGTCATCTGTTGACAGAAACCCAGTTGAAGAAAATAGAAAAATACAATCTGAGTGATTTTGTATTTAGCTGAGTGTTGTGCGAAGTTTAAATCCGTCTTTGTGAGTGATTTAACTTCAGAGGATAGGTTTTCTGAGTGATTTCCTATTGCGAGCTTACAGCCTTTTCATTTGTTGTTTATGTGTAAGTGGAGATATATTGTAAACTATGTGTTTATAGTATAACCCAGAATCTAAGTGATCTGGAAGAGTGGACTAAAGGATTTTTATCCATATAACCACTATAAAAATTCTTTGTGTATATTTTGCATTTAAGTTTTCTTGCATATTTCGAAATTGCATAAGTTTACACTTTGAATTACCAAAAAGATTTTAAAGGAGTTTTAAAGTGGGGATAAAATCTTTTAAAAAACTTAGTCTACTTGTGAAAAACACTTTCAAACATCCGCTGCAAGTATAATCTTGAAAAGCTTTTTGCTGAAAAACAGCTAAGTAATTGTAAGAAGAGTGGTCACTCTGCTGTTCAAGATTTGTTCACGATCAGCATAGTCATCTTACTGTTCTTCATCAGCTTAGTCTGCTGACAGAAGACTGAAAAGTTTTTAAGTCTAAAAATTTTCATAGGTCTATTCACCCCCCCCCCCCCTCTAGACCTCATCTGACCACTTGGGACCAACATTAATTGTTGAAGCTCCTAGTGATTTCAACTAGATTGAAGCAATGCAAGAAGGGGTTAAATCAATTTGAAAGAAATAAGGTTTTGGTACTTGGTATCTAGACCTACTCGTCAAAGAGTCATTGACACTAAGTGGGTATTTAGAAATAATATGAATGAAGATGGTATAGTTGCCATAAATAAATCAAGACTAGTGACCAAAGGTTACTACCAATAAGAAGGCATATACTTCGATGAGACATTTGCACCAGTTTCTAGACATGAAGCAATCAAATTATTTATTGCCTACGTTGCTCATAAGAACTTCACTGTCTATCAGATGGATGTGAAGTATGCTTTTCTCAATGGAGAATTGCAAGAAGAAATTTACGTTGAACAACCTCCTGGATTTGAAGTATATCAAGAAGGAGACAAAGTATATCGTCTGAAGAAAGCGTTATATGTTCTAAAGCAAGAACCAAGTGCATGGTATGATACCTTATCTGGCTTTCTTTTAATTAAATGATTTCACAAAGGTAAAGTAGACAAGACCTTGTTCACTATTGAATGGGATAATCATATATTGTTAGTTCAAGGCATGTGGATGATATCATCTTTGGTTCAAATAATAAACAGATGTGTGAAAATTTCTCTAAGCTGATGCAGAATAACTTTGAAATGAGCATGATAGGAGAACTTAACTACTTTCTTGGATTACAAGTCAAACAGCTGCCTAATGGCATATTCATTAATCAAGCAAAGTACTCAAAAGACTTGTTCAAGAAATTTGGGTAAGAAATAGCTCATAAGTCGTTATTCCGATGTCTACTGGACTTTGCCTTGACAAGGATGAAGATAGAAAATCAGTGGACAACACCAAATATAGAGGCATAATTGGGTCTCAGTTGAACCCTACTGCTACCAGACCAGACATTATGTACTATGTTGGAGTTTGTGCGAGATTTCAATCAAATCTAAAGGAATCTCATCTCTTAGTTGCCAAAAGGATTTTGAGGTATCTTAAAGGCACTCGAGAATTGGGATTGTGGTATCCAAGAGAATCTGGATTTGGATATTCAGATTCTGACCTTGTTGGCTGCAAAATTGAGAGGAAAAAGTACTACAGGTACTTATCCATTTTTAGGTAGTCGTCTGATCTCATGGATGAGTAAGAAATGGACTTTAATATCCATATCTACTGCTTAAGCTAAATATATTGCTGCTGGAGCATGTTGTGCATAGATATTTTGGTCGAAACATCAACTAGAAGACTACAATATGAAAATCAATGAAATTCCCATCCATTGCGTCAATACAAGTGAAATCTCACTTACTCAGAACATTACAAGTCATTATAGGACTAAGTATATTGAGATGAAACATCACTTTATAAGAGATTATGTTGAAAAAGGAACGTCATCATTGAGTATGTTCATACAGATAATTAGATAGCTGACACTTTTAATCAACCATTGAGTGATTCAAGATTCTCTACTCTAAGAGTGGAGTTAGGCTTGCTGAATTTGGATTCATAAGCTGAGGGGGAACCTGTCAGATAACTTTGGTTCATCAGATTACTATTATGTCAACAACAAAGTTATCTTCTGATAGGATAGTGCCCAGCAAGCAAATATTAATTAGCTTGTTGGAGAACTGTTTTCTTATGGTTTATAATTAATACGCCCGTTCATTCATAGTACGTGAGTTGAACAATGGCCAACTTCATCTCTCGCGAACTTATCTAAGCGATTGGATGAAATCCTAAGGTCACAATAGACTATGGGACGATTCACTTCAGTACTGAGTGCAATCATGAAACAGTCTCTAAGGTCGTGATCTTAAAACCGTTCAAGTCATAGATTTCGAACGAGACGGGGTATCGTAAGAATCGCAAAGACTTGTACAAGTATGCATGATTCACATGGAGTGAATTTGTAGCGTTTCATGAGCAAGGCATTTGAGGCCAGTGCATATGAGTAGGTGGTTCGATAGAGGATCGAATGCATCGAACGACCCGAACAGAGAAACCCATTGTGGAAACGCATGACGCATATCGGTGATGGGATGTTTCTCAAGGCTTATAATAGTGTACGATTTAGTCCTTGGACTTGAGGTGCTAGGGCGAATTCGGTACACGAGTGTGCGTACTTAGATTTAGGTACTGGTCACGTAGTCTGGCCACAAAGTGCCTAAGTTGGGTGCGTACACAACTGTACGCAAGTGGTTAGTACTAAGAAATGATCTATCGACTCATCCTGATAAGGTGGGAGAATTTCCTATATGTTCTTCGATAATATGTTCCTAGAAACCCATGGCCATGGTTGGTGACGAATTTGGAAAGGGGTTTCCAAATTTAGCAGTCACACCGGAATTATTATCCAGAATTAGAAAGTACAAAATCGAGATAATTAGAGGTGTCGATCAATTCACACACCCTAGGTCTCGATCGGGAAATTAGTCTTTAGAAGGACCGTATGTACATGGCAATTATAAGAGGCGAGGTTCATAATTATCAATTCATCTTTGATTGGGCTTCATGGGCTTGTGGCTAGACATCGACCATGAAGTGTGGGTACTCCTGAATTAATAAGGAAATTAATTATTGAGTGGCCAATTAAAAGTTGTTTAATTGATCGGAGCATTTAATTGCTCGTTAATTAAATCACGAAAGCGTGGGCCTGCTGCCAATTGATGGTGAACCCAGGGGGTCACACACAATACAAATGGACGGTGACTGTCATAAAGCAAATGTATGATTTAAAGTTGTTAAATCAAAGTAATTGAATTAAGGTATTAATTCAATGGGAAGAATATTAATTAGATATCTAATTGATTAATGTTTAATTAATTAATTAGAGTTATCTGATTAATTATGAAATTAATTAAAGTAGTTAATTAATGAAGTTGGAAGATTAAATAATTACCCAATTTTAGGAATGGATAATTATGTGGGTTGATTTGTAATAATCATAAAATGAGAGATAGGGGGCGATTTTTGTGAAGAAAAAAAGAAAAGGAGTTTTAATCTTGGAGAACAAGCAAGAAGAGATCTATCAAATCTTGCATTCCTAAGTTGATAAGGAATGGAGATTTGATAGATAAGGAAAGAAGATATCTTCTAAGAGAAGGACTCTTCTCTTATAAATACTTCTTCTCTTCTCTTCATTCATAACTGAAATACCCTGAGAGAAAAACTTTTGAGAGAACAAAATTACTCTGCTAAATTAAAAGAGATAAGCCGATTTTTGCATAAAAGATATCTGATTTTTGCATAAGAATTTTTATTTACAAAATCGCCCAACATACTTTCACCCAAAACCCTAGTCGCCCAAACAAGCTCGGCCGAACCTAACCTGGCCGATTCTGACTTGGCCGAAATTGGTCTAATCACAAAAGCCCTGTGATTAGTCTTCTTCCACAAGATCTCCCAATCCAGATCCAGATCTGGGTCCTGATCGAGATCTGCAGAGTTCTTTGCTGACAAGCCTTTAAGATCCAGTTCGTAGCCTACGACTTGGAGGTGTCACTACAATCCAGTTGGTGTGGATCAACTTTGGAGGTGAGACACATGGATCACTCATATTGTGGATCTAATGAAACGCCTGGAGGTAACCACCACCAAGCAGTGGTGAGGTAAATCGCAAAAACCCCCTTATGCTTATGTTATTGTTCGATGCAACCTGTTCGTATAATTAACTGTGGAGAAAGTTTCATGGGACTAATAGGGACCTCGAAAAATTCTAAATTCCGCACTTTGTTGTATTGACAATCGAGCCCCATATCTAGAATATCCCAACAGTGGTATCAGAGCCAGGTTCATACGTTTTATACGAAAAGGCCTGAACATAATGTGTGTTCACCGTATATGTTTAATTATGTGTATGAGAACACGTGATAATTATGTTCTGCTAATTGATTCTTGCTTGTTATGACTGGATCTATGATTGGGTAAATTTACTTTTTAAGATCAGTGGCAAATTTATAGTTTTTCGAAAAATCAGGACTCTTTGTGCAATTATCGCATATCGTGTAAATTAGGGCTGAAAATTCAATTTTCTGTTTCTGGAAATTTTTGTAAAATCTGGGCTGTTTCTGAAATTCTGATCGCACGGGTTTTTTGGGCTATTTTGCAATTTTCAAAAATTCAAGGACTATTTTGTAATTTTCGAAAGTTCAGGGGTCAGTTTGCAAAATTTGAAAATTTTCTGGATTTCAAAATTTTATTTTCTGGTCCTTCTGTCCGAAAACTGTTTTGGGGGCATTTTGTAACTTTTCAAAAGTTTTGGGTCAAAAATGCAATTTCCAAAAGTATAGGGGCCGAACTGCAATTTTCAAAAGTTGAAAAATCAGAATCTGTATTTAAGGCAGAAAACTTGTTTTTTTTATCCGAGAATTTATATGTCATAATTAGTAGTGACTAAAAAGAAAAAATCATAGGAAATTAGTTTTAAAAGGTAGTTTTAAAATTAAGAAAGAAATACGTAAAAGTTGTTTGCATGTTTCTTGTTCTACGTGAACTGTTTACGTGGTTTTCGATCGCGCCGAGCCTTGACCTTAGGTTAAATGTGATTGGTTTAATTTAATGCATGGTTTTTATTGGGCCTGCGAGCCTGTTATTATTTTTTGGGCCACTTTGAGCCTTTGTAATAGAATAGGGGTTTTACTGTTTTTATTAGTTTAGAATGGAGGGCCGTTTACAAGCAAGGTGGGAGCCCAAGAAGAATTGAAGGCCATGTATGCATGGTACATTGTGTAATAGCATAGGTCCTTTGAGAACCCTTTAGATTGACCAATTGGGCCAACATCATTGGCTCGATGATGGCCTACATAAGAGGCTCCCAATCGAAAACATATTGTGGTAGTATGAATGCTAGGCATGTATGGCTTTTATTTATTAGTCGATTTATGATTGCTTGTGTGTTTGCGCGCTAGAATCTAGATCGTAAATAAAATATAAAGCATAATTGAAGCGGTGAGATCTCGAGGAGAGTTTCTTTAAACTTTCAAAACCGAAAGTTCCCCTCTCGAATAAATATTAAGTCATATGGGTTAAATATAAAATGAAGTTTTATAAATCCAAGCCTTCCATTAATAGAAACTAGTGCATGTTGTTTACTTATCGATAGAGGTGATCCAGAGTCTGGCACCCGAGTCGAAGAAAGGAACAATGCACGAAATTCCTTGACTCCTGTTTTTAACAAAACTCGACAAGGGTAGGGACTGGTCGGGATGTGAAGATCAACTGATAACTAGTTACGAAGAATTCATGGCCGGGCCCGTTGCTTATCATGATTAATGGGTTAGACTTAACGCGTAGTAACATTTATTCTGTGGCAGTGCTAGATAAATGCGAAAAACGAGGCAAAATAGCTTGAGGGTTGTGTAGTAGACACAATTGGCAATAAGTATGCCTACCTAGGGAATTGATTGTATGGCCACGAGTCGTGGGTGCAACTAATTGCTGCTGGGACGTCAAGACCTACTAGGAAATAGATTTTTCCCGAAACTAGAAGGGGTTATTGTTTCGATAAAAATAGTGGGAGAATTTTTTCGATAAAAAGTCCAAATTTCGTTAATTATAAGCATTAATATTAACATGTCTGCTTATTGTTGTCTGTTTTATTCTTAGTCATTCACCATCCGCTGTCCCGTTCAAACAATACTTAGTGCGTGTTAGAAACGAATCAACTTTGGGAAGTATGATGTGCAATTACCTTCACGAAACAACCATGGCTAAGTTTAACAATGTTAAGGAATATTGTTGTTACTTAACCAAGATGTTCAAACGAATCAAAGGGTTTGGAGCCCAATTGATTCTCGAAGATGAGATAGAGATTACTCTACATGGTCTTTCTGACACCTTCACTCATTTCATGCAACATTGTGATATTCCGCCTGATGGAATTGAAACAAAACAATTGCATGAGTTGTTAGACAAATATGAAGGAGCTCATTTGCAAGGATTTGGACTGTATGAATCAAATTGCCCTCTGTGTAAGAACGAAAAGAAAATAAGGAAGCTCACTGAAAAGGAATTCCTGGATAGACTTAACTACAGTATGACTTCAAGTTATACATTTATTAATTCTTTCTGATGTAAGACATCTGATAAAACTTTCATTTCTGTAAAAGAGTTTACAGCGGATGACACTATTCCCTCTCCACCTACGAGGAAATTCCTTGAAAGGAAGATGCAAGCAGTGCAGAGAGAGTTGAGGGAAAATGAATTCAGGGACTGGGTCAAGGAAGAACTGAACCTAGCCATTCCTTTTTAGAAAAAGAAGTTTTACTTAGTTTTTCGTATTAGCATGAGTTTTTAGTTTTAGTTTATTTTGAGTATTATTTCAAATTTTTGTACAAGACAAAATTGCTTTACCATTGAGAATGGAATTTATTTAATTAAAGCTATTTAACTTTGTAAAAATATTGATGTTTTGAAACATAGAAATAAAACAATGATAAACGAATCAAAACTTCGAAAAACTGCCTGCTGAATCGAAAATGAGTAAGACAAACTAGATGATCGTCCGCACTAGAAATGTTCATTTTGGACATACTTCCTAAAGATTCGAAAGGAAAGTTTTTATCTACTGCTCTTGAAATAAAGAACTTGGATAAACACAGAACTTTCAAATCTTGAAGGAATAATAACCGAAATAAAGGATCGCTAAGGCATTCCAAACATTTCAATCAATGAGAACTAAAAGCACTAGTTCAAAAGGATGCTACTTCATATACTTACGATTTCAATCGTTAAAGTGTATGTGTACTTTGTTGAAGTACAATTCTAAAACTATTGAAGTAATTCAATAGACGTTTTGGAAATGAAGTAACTAAGTGCATTATGTCAAAAGCATTTTGATCTAATCAAACTTGCTGAAACATAAGCAACTAACTCCTCGATTATCTATAAGACGAGAATAGAGTTCTCATGAAGCAAATCAAAGAAGGAATAGAACTTGGTTCGATTCACGACATTGATCTTGCTAAATTCCTTTATTCACATTTGAGGATAGCCTCCCCTGACTCTTCAAAAAATACTTGGTCCAGTACTTTTCGAAGTGAGTTCTTGCACCACCATGTCGTTTAAGACATAGTAAAACACCCTTATATGAGAAATTAGATGATAGATCTGATTCATATAAAGTTTGTGGGGTATTCAACGAAATCCATTGGATACCTGTTTTACGACAACGAGAAACGAAAGTATCTTGTAAATAGCTTGTTCCTCTGTTGACTAATCTTTGTCAAAGGAAATAAGAAATGTCATAGAACTTGATGAAGTCCAAGAATTGGACCCATCCCCATGAACAGTGGGAGTGAATCCTGAAACGTGCTGAACCGATCTTTGCACAAACGCTTCGTAATCTAATCAAATTCGTAAGGAACTCAAAATTCCATTTTACGAAATTGAGAAATTGAATTTTAATCCAAGATTACAAAGAAACTATTAGCCATAGAAAGGTGGTTTTGACTACCAGAATATGACTATTGGATATGAATCCTGCATCTCACAATTGAAAATTGATGAGAAGATCTCTATTTAAATCCAAAAGGTCAATCTATGACTTTTTCCCGAACTTGGAACATGCAACTTGATAAGTCAATCAAGAATGTTGAAAGAGTCAAAAAGCATATGGATTCCAATTGTGTAAAAGGATCAGTGGGAGCATAGTTGAGTTCGAAACGCAACAAGATGATGTTCTGCACATCAAGTACGATATAAGAATATCAGAGAAGCACAGACGAAAGCGTATTATTCACGCAATTCTCCATGATAAGATTTGGGAATTACATCTCACGTACTGGCAATATGTATTTATAGAGATAAAAGCGAAGTAGATGTTGCAATTCACCGAATCAATGTACATAGACTGAATATTGAATAAATTCAATATGGAAGAATCCAAGAAAGGATTGTTTCCAAATAGACAAAATCTCTCTTACTTATTTAATGAGCCTACATATAAATGAGTAAAGAAGAAATTGTTTCAAGAAACCTTATGCTTTGGCATTTGAAGTGCATGTAGCATGCAAAGTCTTGTACAAGACCTGACTCATCAAAAGCTCTGACCATTCACGAGCTATTGATAGTCGAACACCAGTAAAGAACACTGGACTACCATAAAAGCAAATCCTCGAAGATAATTAAAGCATACATTGCTGGTCTGTGGTAGTAGTGGAGGATTGAAACTCGAAGGATTTAGTGATTCGAGATTTACAGTCTGAAGTGGATGATTTATTCTGTCTCGATGGAGCAGAGGTAAATTGGAAGAAATTCCAATAGTATACCATTGCAAACTCAATCAGAATAAACGCAGCAATGGGATGCGGCAAAAGAAAGTGTTTAGATGAGAAACTTTTCATCCAATGATTAGATGAAATACCTAGCATGGCAAAAGCCTGTCGTAATCTCAATCGAATTAGATAAGGCAATTGCTCAATGAAAGGAAAACGAGATCTCACTGATAATCTGAACACAATACCATATGATTGAACAAGGCATAGGTAGTTGAGACGCGTAGAAGTATTACGTCATCACAATAAGGACAAACTTAGCAGATCCACTAATTAAGCTCTTTCACAAAAGGGTTAGAGGGACATCTTGGTATAGATGGGTCTTAGAAATGTTGTGATTGGCTTTAGGGCAAGTGGGATATTGATAGGATAGTGCCCAGCAAGCCAATATTAATTAGCTTGTTGGAGAACAATTTTCTTATGGTTTATAATTAATACGCGCGTTCATTCATAGTACGTGAGTTGAACAATGGCCAACTTCATCTCTCGCGAACTTATCTAAGCGATTGGATGAAATCCTAAGGTCACAATAGACTATGGGACGATTCACTTAAGTACTGAGTGCAATCATGAAACAGTCTCTAAGGTCGTGATCTTAAAACCTTTCCAAGTCATAGATTCCGAACGAGACGGGGTATCGTAGGAATCGCAAAGACTTGTACAAGTATGCATGATTCACATGGAGTGAATTTGTAGCGTTTCATGAGCAAGGCATTTGAGGCCAGTGCATATGAGTAGGTGGTTCGATAGAGGAGCGAATGCATCGAACGACCCGAACAGAGAAACCATTGTGGAAGCGCATGACGCATATCGGTGATGGGATATTTCTCAAAGCTTATAATAGTGTACGATTTAATCCTTGGACTTGAGGTGCTAGGGCGAATTCGGTACACGAGTGTGCGTACTTAGATTTAGGTACTGGTCACGTAGTCTGGCCACAAAGTGCCTATGTTGGGTGCGTACACAACTGTACGCGAGTGGTTAGTATTAAGAAAGGATCTATCGACTCATCCTGATAAGGTGGGAGAATTTCCTGTACGTTCTTCGATAATATGTTCCTAGAAACCCATGGCCATGGTTGGTGACGAATTTGGAAAGGGGTTTCCAAATTTAGCAGTCACACCGGAATTATTATCCAGAATTAGAAAGTACAGAATCGAGATAATTAGAGGTGCCGATCAATTCACACACCCTAGGTCTCGATCGGGAAATTAGTCTTTAGAAGGACCGTATGTACATGGCAATTATAAGAGGTGAGGTTCACAATTATCAATTCACCTTTGATTGGGCTTCATGGGCTTGTGGCTAGACATCGACCATGAAGTGTGGGTACTCCTGAATTAATAAGGAAATTAATTCTAGAGTGGTCAATTAAAAGTTGTATAATTGATCGGAGCATTTAATTGCTCGTTAATTAAATCATGAAAGTCGTGGGCCTGCTGCCAATTGATGGTGAACCCAGAGGGTCACACACAATATAATTGGACGGTGACTGTCATAAAGCAAATGTATGATTTAAAGTTGTTAAATCAAAGTAATTGAATTAAGGTATTAATTCAATGGGAAGAATATTAATTAGATATCTAACTGATTAATATTTAATTAATTAATTAGAGTAAACTGATTAATTATGAAATTAATTAAAGTAGTTAATTAATGAAGTTAGAAGATTAAATAATTACCCAATTTTAGGATTGGATAATTATGTGGGTTGATTTGTAATAATCATAAAATGAGAGATAGGGGGCGATTTTTGTGAAGAAAAAAAAAGAAAAGGAGTTTTAATCTTGGAGAACAAGCAAGAAGAGATCTATCAAATCTTGCATTCCTAAGTTGATAAGGAATGTGGATTTGATAGATAAGGAAAGAAGATATCTTCTAAGAGAAGGACTCTTCTCTTATAAATACTTCTTCTCTTCTCTTCATTCATAACTGAAAAACCCTGAGAGAAAAACTTTTGAGAGAACAAAATTACTCTGCTGAATTAAAAGAGATAAGCCGATTTTTGCATAAAAGAAATCTGACTTTTGCATAAGAATTTTTATTTACAAAATTGCCCCACATACTTTCACCCAAAACCCTAGTCGCCCAAACAAGCTCGGCCGAACTTAAACTGGCCGATCCTGACTAGGCCGAAATTGGTCTGATCACAAAAGTCCTGTGATTAGTCTTCTTCCACAAGATTTCCCAATCCAGATCCAGATCTAGGTCCTGATCGAGATCTGCAGAGTTCTTTGCTGACAAGCCTTCAAGATCCAATTCGTAGCCAACGACTTAGAGGTGTCACTACAATCCAGTTGGTGTGGATCAACTTTGGAGGTGAGACACATGAATCACTCATATTGTGGATCAAACGAAACGCCTGGAGGTAACCACCACCAAGCAGTGGTGAGGTAAATCGCAAAAACCCCCTTATGCTTATGTTATTGTTCGATTCAACCTTTTCGTATAATTAACTGTGGAGAAAGTTTCATGGGACTAATAGGGACCTCGAAAAATTTTAAATTCCGCACTTTGTTGTATTGACAATCGAGCCCCATATCTAGAATATCCCAACATCTTCAAGACTAACTTTCAACAGACTAGTTGACTATAGATTCTTAAACTCAAGGGGAATGTGCAAGACTAGCAGTACTCCTGATTAAAGATGAAATCTTCAATGACAGTTAGTTGAAGTTGTATTATTAGAAAATATGTTCTTAATTCATGAAGACATGAAGATATTTTTCTTGTTGGATTGACAAACAACAAAGGAAGATCACTAGCTATTAACTTTCTCTAGTGATATATTGTTATCAGACAAGTCATCTACCAGATAAGTAAAACTTACTCATCTGATGCTTATATAAGTGTTGTACTAAAAACGTTACACTTTTGAAATGCACTTATATAAGTAACAGACTAGTAACATTTCGTCTTCTCGCCTATTCTGACATTAAATAATAATATTTGAAATCCATAATTGTCGCACGCACAATTAGAATGATCTAACGGTTAGCGAATATCTCAAAAACCGATGATAGCACTAAAACTATAAATCCAGATCTGATCAGAAGACTACGCTAACGCACCTCAAATATTCTAACTTGTAAAAGAACTTCTAATCTCTATGTTCTCCAGTAAGCTACTCTTGTATTCTACCTTCAACACTCAAACAGAAAAATGGCCGGAGCTGAAGGAAGATTTCTTAACTACGAAATGTATCATTCCACTAGTACAAAATTGATGAAAGAATTGATGGAGAAACTCAAAGCTACTTCGCTGGTTGATGTGCTAGAAGCACACGAAACTATGGTGTTTCCAGAAGATGTGGCTGGATTTTACAAGAATGAAAAGATAGATCTTGACAAGTTGACTATAGTGTCAGCTGTCACTAGGAAGAAGATATGTGTTTCTCCTGCTGTACTAAGTGAATTCTAGGGACTAACGAATGAAGGAGAAGACGTTTCAACTTTGGGGAAACCTAAGGAAGATGAACTTTGGATGTTGGCTGCCAAAGAGGGAGAAAAGCTAATTGGGTCTATCGAGAATAATCAACTTAAGTATGAATATCAGAGGTTGGCTGATATCATCACAAAGATTCTTGAATGTTCAACAAGTGCACTGCATGGCCTACCCAATATAAGGTTACATACCATGATTTGTATCTGCTGCGTGTTGAAGGTGAACTGGGTTGTTCATATGTTAAGAATTTTGGCAACAAAGAAGGCTGAATATGTCATCCTGCTAAGTCACTTGCTCATGGCTCTCAACTGCATACTTGGAGCTGGAAAAGTTGTGCATAAGTTGAAGGAGTTAAAGGTTTATGAGCTAGCTAAATAGAGACTAAACATGAAGTAACCCCAGAGAAGAGGCAGTTGATGAGAAAAGCTACATATGTTAAGATTACTGAAAAGCCTGTTGTTGTGGCTAAAAAGAGTAAAGTACACTGAGCCTGATGTTCAAACAGTGGTTAAACCTGTTGTTCAAGCCAGAATAGTTGATGCATTGAATGTTGATGCAATCATCTCCCAAGTTGCTAAGGAGATAGACGAGATGTCTCCTGAAGCATCTCCAGACCAAACCGGATCAGAGGAGCCCTTGGAAAATGTTTCGAAGAGGACATGAAGCTCCTTGAAAGTTCCTGCTATTGTACCTTCCTTGGTACATACAAAGGCTATTGCAAGAAAGAGATTGGTTCTCAAATGCCAAATGGTTAAGATTGCTAAGACAGTCAGAGAGGCTGACTCATCTGCTGAACAACCAACTCAATAGCACAGTTAGCAGATTCCAACAAAACAACAGAGGTCATTGTACCTCAACAAGCCAACCCTGCTGAACCAACAGCAGAGGTCCCTCAAACAGCCGCTACCAGGAGAAAGAGAACTGGTAAGGCTAAAATCAATTACACCAAGAAAAGGAAAGAGGATGAGCTTGAGAAACAAGAAAATGATGAGCTCAAAAGGCTTTAGAAGTAAGTGAGTTAGAGGCCAAATTGAAGCAGATGACTGAAGAAGAGCTACCTGCTAAGGAGGTTGAAGACTTAGCTAAAGCTTTGGAGGAGAGCAAAACTAATGCTCATGGGCCTAGAAAAAAGTGTTGGAATTGTAGTATGGGAGCAAAAGCAAGAGGGCTTTGTTATGCCAAGACCAAAAATTGCAAAGAGAAAAAGAAAAGAGGTTAAGCATGCTTTGGAGATCGTGAAAAATGATCCAAAGGTATTCTCCCTATTTGAATCAGAACTGGAAAGGTATAATAGCATACTGCAGAACAAAAGTACTCTCATGGCTAAAAATATTATATATAACAGATGGAGAGAGTAAAGGCTTGTGAAATCGAATGAGGAAATCCTTGCCTAGAAAGAGTTTGCTGGGGAAGAAAAATGGGTACTCCACTAGTTGCAAACTATCTATCAAAAAGGCACTGGATTCAGACTACTTCTACGACAGAGTACATGAGCATATCAAGAAGATTGTCAAAGAGGAGTCTACAAAGTTAAAGCAAACTATCCCAAAGAAAATAAGAAAATTAGATGATGCTAGAGATAGAGCTGTAAAGTTGGCAATATGTGTGACCTTAAACAAGTGGATTCAGAGATCCAGATTTGAGAAGGGATGGTCTAGTGATCTGCCACCATTGTCAAGCCTTCAACACATATCTTTTGGGTCTGAAATTAGGAAGTTTTAGGAACCAACTCAACAGACTACATCAATATTTGTACCGGCTGATTTCATTCACCATAAAAATGTTATGTCTGCTGATGGGTTTGATTTTATGCATCTTACAAATGAAAGAATAGACCACTCAAAAGTTGCTGCATAGGAGTCATCAGTGGAGCTGAACCTTGAAGATGAACAGGTTCAGTAGATGATGTACCACAAATCAAGGAGCCTTTAGCCATTGCCTGGAAAGATAAAGAAACTCCTAAAAAATCACAAAGTGCTACCCCTTCCAAGACTGATAAAGAATTTCAATCAACACTTCTGGATTCCATGAAGGCCTTGATTGAATCAACAAAAAAGGAAATGGAGGACAGGAACAAGGAGTCAATGAAGAGATTTGAGGAGAAGGCCTCAACCTTGATCCAAAGCATTGTTACATCTCTGCTCAAATCTGTTGATCATACATCGCTGGTTCAAGAGGAGTTGAACAACATCATAAATGAAGTTCAAATTATAAAGGAAAATGTTCAAAAGTTCAGTAACAGGGTCCGAAGTAATGAAGTTGGTTGGAGGGATATTAATCTTGTTGTTGCAAATGCTATGCAAGCTGAAGAAGAAAAGACTTCAAATATGTAACAAGCATTTTGTACAAGTGCAGACTTAGTAATTCAGTCCCAGATTCAACTTGGTGAAAGTAATGACATAATCCAACACCAAACTGGATTATAATAGGCTAAGAAACAACACTAAGAAAGACATCTTTCTGCAATAGATCAGAACATCATAATGCTTTGTAATGCAGTCAATATTACTCATGTGCAAGTTGAAGAACTTGACCCTCCTGATGATGACAAAAAGGGGAAAGAGGGATCAACTGAAAAGGAGGATGTTAAATTTACAGAAGAAGCTCAAGCTCATAAAGAGGCTATTGATAAGTCTGCTGATGAAACAAAGGCTGCTGAAGTAACAGAAGAAGCTGATGTTGAAAAAGTTGAGATTAATGAAGAAGAACCCAAGGATGTGGCAAAGGATGATACATAAATTGCTGCTTCCAAGGATTCTGCTGAAGAACAGCTTGATTCATACCGAAAAGCAAAAAGACTAAAGGATTTAAGAGCTAAAATTGAGGTTGCTGATAAAGAAGACAAATTAGGCAAAGCCAAGAAATTAGCTCTAGACTTCTCAAGTGGAGAAAGTGATGATGAAGAAGATGAAGAAGATGAAGAATCAGAATAATAGATTAGCTTTACTTCATTTTATCACTTTTTAAATTCCGTAATTTTTCGTCTCTTGTAATCTGATGTAAATGTAACAAGTTCTTATTCAATAAAAGATTACAAGCTTATCCAACTCAATTTCTATCTCAGAAATTTTGTGTGAATACTTAACTTAAGTTAGGACAGGTACTTAGCTAAAGTTTGTCATCATCATAAATGAGAAAATTGTTGGAAGAAGATAAAGAAGTGAAGGGAGGTTTTGATGATTTCCAAAACTCATTAGCTAAGTAATGGAAGCTTGGCAAACCTCTAAAGAAGTTTAATCGAAAAAGACAAGTAAAATCAGAAGATTAAATTTTGCTCTAGAAAACTACTGATCTGATGCTGAGTATGGAATCAGACTAGTGGATTTCAACATAGTCAAATCAGATGAGTTCGATTTGAATCAGCAGAGTGGATTTGATCAGCAGAGTAGAAGTGATCAGAAAGTCACTACAATGGTAATAAATGCACTCAGTGTAATAAATGCTGCAAGAGAAGGGTATTATAGACAAATGATTGAAGAGAAACCTCGTATCAGCAAGATGCATTTAATGATACTGTCAGATCCGTACATCATACTGTACAATGAACAGTTGCAAAGAGCCGCTCAGAAACAAGAACCAGTACTCAAGGAAGATATGAAATATGCCTTATCTCAACGGGCAGAATTCAAACATCAAGTATAAATAGTTCAAGGTTCAAGAGTTAGAGACATTTTAAGCGAATTCAACTGAGCAAATCTTTATACGTCTCAAAAACTCAAGAACAAAACACTAATCAGTCGAGTCATCTGTTGACGAAGCTTAGTTGAGGAAAAAGCAAACCCTTACAAATCTTAGTGATTTATATATAAGTTGTTGTGAGAAGTAGATATCCATATTTGTGAGTGATAGTATTTCAGAGTATAGGTTTTCTTTGTGATCTCCTATAGTGAACTTGTGGTTTTATCAATTGTTGTAAAAAAAATGCAAGTAAAGAGTATTGGTTACTTTGTGTTTTAAATTTTCGTGATTTAGAAGAGTGGACTAAAAGATAATATTGTCTATATAACCACTATAAAAATTCCTGTGTTTGATTACTTGCATATTTTCATAAGCAAACAAACATTTTTAAAAGACAAAGCTTTTAAAAAGGGGATTTATAAAAACCAGGGTAAAACCTTTCGAAGATAAAACTTGTTTGAAAAACATACTTAACAAATACGCTGCATATAAGTTTGAAACTCTGAGTTTATCTTAACAAATAATTGAATCAGACGAGTGGTCAACTTTTGCTGAATAAGCTAAGTGCAAAATCAGCATAGTAGTCTCACAAGTAAGATCAGCTTACTCTGCTGAAAGTAAAGTTAGAGAAAAGTTTTAAAGGTACAGAGCTCTATTCACCCATCCCCCTTAGGGCTGGGTAAATGGGACTGGGTTTCGGGTACCCGTCCCGTTCCGATCGGTTTTTCCCATTTGGGACGGAACAAAATGGGTATTTTTTCATTTGGGACGGGACAAAACCCGATCAAGAAAATTGGGATGGGTTTTGGGTATTGATCCCCATTTGATCAGAAAACCCGGTCCCGGTTACATAGTTTAATTAAAATAATATATATAATCAAAATACCTAATCTAAATCAAAATTCAACCATTCAAATCTTCCTTTATGTATTCTTCTTCTATAAAATCCAATCTTAATTCCACCACAACTCAACTCTCATCGTCCGCCACTGATCCATTACTCACCAACGTCCGGGTTTTTCAACAGATATCATCGCAGAGGATTTTAATTTTCAAGTTTCTCCAATAATTTTCCAATCAGATCTTGAGGTTTTGAGATCCTTTCTAAGTCTACATGTGGTGCATAACTCCAAGTGGCACGTGGCGCAAATTGGTGAAATAGCACACCAATATTGACACAGAAGATTCGAGGCGGCTTAAAGTTGCATTAAACTAAAAGAAAAATTAATTGTTTATCGGGACACCCGGTCCCGTCCCGAAATCCCGAAATTAAATCGGGTACCCGAAACTCTTGGGACCTTGGTTGATCTACCGGATTTCGGGATTTGAATTTGGGAACCCAAAACCCGATATTCCGTCCCGAAACACCCGAATTCCCGAAAACCCGTCCCGATCCCACCCCTAATCCTCCCCCCCCTCCCCCCTCCCCCCCCCTTCTTCTAGACCTCATCTGACTACTTGGGACCAATAAACTCCCCCTTTTTTCCTCACCCAATTCACCCCCACCCCCATACCATCCGTCACTGTCTCCACCACCCAGGCCGTGTCATCGGCCTAGGATCGAGGATTACATCGAAGAACCTAGGCCTGCGCCGGCACGACTTCTCCTTCCAAACCATCTTCGACCTGGAATCCTCGATCATAGGCCAGCGGCACGACGTGGGGGTGGGCTTTGGGGAAGATGGGGTGAACAGTGGGGTGTTGGGTCAGGGTTTCAGGGTATTTCTTTTTCTATGTATAAATTGAATTTTATGTAAGTTTATGGATTAATATGCATTTATAAAGTTTTATAGTTATTCAAATTAGATTTTGTAGAGGGTAAAGCAGATGAAGTTGTCATTATTGTAGGGTTAAATCGAGCATTTTATTCTCATATTTTTTTACTGAATTTTTTTAAATAAAATAAACGAGGACAATAGGATAAAATCACGCATTTCGTATATGTTCGCCATTCTCTAAGGTTTGGCATTTGTCAGGGGAGATTGATTTAATTAACACAATAAGAATAACATCCTTTATTTATATGGTGGCCAAACATCCGCTGAATCATGAGCAATGTATTTTTATGCAATTTTTCATACATGCTATACCGCTATACCGATAGTACAATTTTTCATATAAAGTTAATAATGCAACATTGTTTACATACATGCATTTTAAAAAAGATAAAGTATTTTATCATATTGTATCTTTTTATTTGGATCCAAGTTTTTGTAATCACCCACCCCTTTAGACACTAATACAGATATAATTCACCCAAAAACCCCCCCTCATATATTCTTCATGTTTCAACAAGCAACATACTCATGTCGTAAATTTTACAATGGATCAAAACTTCACTTCATTCTTGATATATTTGATATATTCCAATCAGCCAAATATGTAAAAGCTTTTCAAGAACATATTAAAAAAAATATTGGAAATCAACACAAAAATCAAAATAAATCAATACATTTCCGTTTATTTGACAAAAATTAAAAGTCTACGATTTTTTCAGAGGAAACCTATAAAATTCTAAACCGTGATCACACCAAACAAGTCCAAAGGCTACATTCACTTATTCATCCAAAAATAAGAAATTTTGATTATGCTTCTAGTGAAAACCTATGAAAAATTTAAACCACGATTACCAAACAACTCCAAAAGTTATATTCACTTATTTGTAACGTATTCGCGACAAAATTGATAACCGAACAACTCCAAAAGTTATATTTCTAACGTATTTGCGACACAATCGATAATCATATAGGATGAGAGAACAAACAGTTGCATGCAAAAGTCCAACAATATATTAATTCCCAATTTCACGGTATAGGTAAGGAAGAAACAAAATAGACAATATTATCCTTCTTTAATCATATAAATACGATGGAAAGCACCCTGTCCTGTACTATATTCTGCTTTCAGTCAAAATTCGCAAATTCACCCAAGCACAGAAAAGCTGCTTCAGGCAAAAAGTTGTTCTCTTCTTTGAGAACATAGAGGCCGCAAATCAAAGACGCCAATACAACTCGGAATGAAGTCAACTGAACATGACATACAAAATGTTGACCTCAAAGCCCAATTTCACAATTAGTTTTTACGATCTCTTGAAGTCCTTGACACAAGCTTCTGGCCTCCACCATTTCGCCAAACACCTCGAACAGGTAAACTTTCAGTTTCATTTAAACTTGGACTAGGATCTGGCTCAGGGTCCGTGTTTTTAAGATCCAAAAGTGCCTCGATAGAGCCATCACCAAGGCGGACTCTGTGAAACTTAGAAGTTTTTTTCCGCTGCCTACTTTTCCCATTACCATTACCTGAATTTTGATTAGCTTCACCACTAGCAGATGAGGAGTCAACCTGGCTTCTCAGTTTTGCTGATACATCTACTTGCGAATTATCAACCACAGCTTTTGATTTGCCCATGTTAGCTCGATACTCACCCTTGGACAACACTTCGACTTCTTCTTCAGAAGCTCTGAAGCTTGATTGTAGTTCTTTTACTGTGTTTATAATGTTATCAGCTAAGTAGTTTTTAGAACTACTGCTGTTGCTGTTGCCGGAATCTATAGACTTGCCTTTACCTTTTTTGGAACCTTTACTATCTTTTACACGAATCCCATTACCCCAACCATTTTCTACTGGATCATTATGTGCCTGATTAATATTGTAGGCTTCGATAAGCTCTTTCTGCTTCTCAGGATTAGGAAGGAGTTTAGCCAATTCAAGAACAAGATGAGACAAACCAAAGTGCTCCACATATGCTAGATATGCCTCGACATCCATTGAACCTTGGCGGTATTCACCTGATATTTCTTTAAAAGCAGTGAATTTTTCTTCATCAAATCCTAGAGAAGCACGCATTTGCTCCACCAGAGATTTGTTAGCCGTATGGACATCTTTAACCTCCACCACTGCTTTGTCAATGGCTGCTGACTTACGTGTCTGTGCTGCTGCTGAAACTGGAGGAAAATTGTTGTCTGAGGAATCGAGAGATCCATGTTCGGAAAGATTAGGAGCTGATGAAGAATGACTGATCCGACTTGTGCTTCCAGAAGCTCTCGACGAAATTAGAGAACCAGCAAATGATGAATTAGTAACCGATGGCGGCCGAGACTGAGTTAAAGATGGATAATTAGACAAAGCAGGTCCGGTTTCAGTTCTTGGCTTACTCAGTCCAGAGCTAACAGTTGATCCAGAAACACCATTTATTGAAGGCCAATCTTGAGAAGGGCTAATGGCTGGCTGTGTAGGGGTCCTGTTAGCTGGTGGCTGTGTAGGGGTCCTGTTAGCTGGTGGCTGTGCAGAGGTCCGACTAGCAACAGGCCAAGCAGGACCTGAACTTGAGGCATTCGTCTTGTGGTTACTCTGACGGCGTAAATGTGCTGCCATAGTTTTCTTAGGCAGAACATCAGGATGGGAATTTTGTTGACTACTTCCAGAAGCCACGGAGAGAGGAGGGAAGGAAGATTCCCCCAGCCTTCCACTACTTGAATTTTGAGAAACAGCTTCCCTGTATCTTGAAGACACCTCAGATTCTGAGGTACCAAGAGATTCAAAAGGTGGGATAAGTTCCTCAACATCAGCTTCTTCATGATCAGTGACAGTCCGAGTACGAGTACTAGATGATCCGGCATTGGGTGTCTCTAGACTAGCTTGGATAGCTAAAGAAAGTTCATCATCTGGATCTCTACGAAACATACGCCCTCTCCCACGACGATTGTCTTGTTCACTACTTCGTCTATATCTGAAACTGGTAGGTATCTGTAGAGTACAAAAAAGGGGATAACATACACACGAACATAACCACCCCCACCCTCAAGAGTTGGGAAAATGACAAGAAATTCCATTGAGCATTAATCATTGCTAGTTGAAGAAACATGCCTGAAGAGCAGCACTGCGCTTTGAACGAGACATCCGTCCTCCGTGTTCCAAAGTATTGTGCCTCTGAAACACAAACAAGAAAATGAAAAACCAGCAGGTTGAAGCGCTTGCATTCGAAAACAGACAAATTCATTCTCAGCAAAGGCATAAGAAGCTACCTTCAATTCACCTTCAGACTGAAAGACAATGAACTTTTTGGCAAGACAACCCTCGTCCTCACACAGGAAATGATCTCTACCAAAGTGGATCTGAGAATAACTTAAATTTATATAACCAAAAACATAATATCATACATGAAACTCCAGACATCAACATCGAAGTAATGTTCTAACCTCCAAGTCATCATAATTCTTGTAGTACTCATATTGTCCTGGATGCTGCCTGCACATAACAGTTAATGTCATTCAACACTCAAAAAATCTGGCAATAGTCAAAATCTTGTTAGTCTCAACTCAACTAAAAATCACATTGATTACCTTTGGCATATATGGCAAGTATAATGCTCGGTAGACATATGCGTATAAAGCTCATTGTCCCCATAAAAGGGTGTAAGGCAAAATTCACAAGTAGGATGCCCCATGAATCCGCCTCTATCACTTTCAGTTCCATCCACCTCGGAATCGCCTGTGTTTGTATGCTGTGTCAGCTGTGATCTTGTGTACAACTTTTGCTCACAGATGAAAACCTGAGATTCCAACAGCACGTTGCCCGGTAAATCCACAAGCGTCATTATTAATAGCAACCATAATCAACTGTGAAACTCTAATTATAACATGTTGCACCAGATGCTTCTTTTGGTGTATCAAGCAGTCCTGAAGCAACTATGTCATCGCGTATTACATGCGAGAAGCAAATTCTAATCTTTGGAGAAATTATCAGCCAAATGCCAATTTTTTCTAGACATCAATCTTAATCTCATAAATGTCATCTCGAAAAGATGTCAGTGCCAGATTAAAAAGGTTTGTGGAATGTGTTTCTTAAAATTACTTAGTGCATGACGAATATTATGCTGATTTTAAACTGAATTGCTCAGTCTTGTTTATAATTTGCATCTAAACACATACTTCCATTTTTCTAAACAAAAACTACACTAGTATAAGTTGACTATTTAAGACTAAGAAATATCTGCGTAGCAAAGGTCGATACTCCGTTGTATAAGAATTAAAAAAAAAAATAACAGAGCTGAATTAATAATTAAAGTACAAAACTATAAAATAAAAAGAAGACCCAAACCTTTCTTCCTTCCAGGCACAAGCTGCACATGATCAACTTATGTTTGTGAAATAAGTGACCCTTTAGCTGCTCAATATTCCTAAACTTAGCTCTTCTCCTGGGCCCATCATCCGGCTGGTCCTCCATCCTATCACACACACTGCAAGAAAGCCTGCACATGGCCTTGATCATCTTATAGTGATCCGAATCATCAAAGAAGGCCTGCGTGCCTTCATGATACCAGTACTGTCCCACTCTGCCCTCTTTTGGTTCAGAAGGCAATAACGAAAAGTCACTTATCGTCTTAGTATAGTCTCCTAAAGCCTGAGAGCAGCCAAGCCAAGCAATATAAAAACTTATTAAGTTAAACCACTAGATGGTTCTTCCAGTAACAATAAAATTCTCAATCAAGCATAGTTTATTCAGTTTTCAATTTCTTCATCAAAACAGTTCAATCATCAAAATCAAATTTTCCTATAGAAAGATCAATTTGTTTGCAAATAATGAAAATTACAAAATCGGTAAACCAAAACAGAATCGTGAAGTACAAATAAAAGAGGCCTTTGGATTTACCTTGGTAACAAAAACGATGTCGGACTCGGTCTTGCAAATACAACAGCGACGATCATCACAGATGAAACGGAGGCGAGCGACGCAAGTGGAGCAAACGTCCTTGTGGCCGCAAGCACCGTAGGCTACCCAATCCAAGCTCTCAGCACACACCGCGCAGCTATCGTCCATCGCCTCTGATTCAACAGATTCGAATCGGAGATGATAAATTTAGGTTTTCTACGATAAAATTATAAAAATTAGGAATCAAATAAGCAAATTAGGGGAGTGGGCGGTGCTAAATTGTATGCGAATTAGGTATATGCAGCTGCGTTTGTATGTACTTTTTCTAGGGTTTGTGAAGAGGGGAGGGGGAGATTGGGAGACGAAGGATCTAGGAAGTGACAGCGTGGACACACGTTTTCTTGTTGTTCGTATATATCTACGCTTCGGGCTGGGTTGAATTTCCACGTAATTTTTTTAAAATTTGGATTCCAATCCTTTTAAGTTTACAAGTTAAATGGAAACCAAAAAATAAAAATTTGTTGAATTTTATAGTTAATCTTTTTTTTTTCTGAATTTTATTTTGATAAGTTTTTTTTTTTTATAAGAGGTATAATTAAGAGTCATGTTGGCATTAGACAAACAGGTAAAATTGTGAAAGTCGTTTAAATTAATTGTTAATTTTATTTTTAAGTAATAGTTGATCTTGATTTTCGTCCTAAATTGTCGATTTTGGTTTTCTCTCAATCAAATCTTGATTATGATTTTTGTCCAAGCTATATCATTTAACGTAGTTATGAATTTTGTGTTGGTGTAATTGGATTAATTATGGCTAATTACACCTTAATGGATGAAATGAGAAGAGAAAGTTGAGTCTCACCCAGTATTATTATAACCGGACCGGATCGGCCGGTCAACCCGGGTTAACCGCAAACCGGACCCTAGTCCGGTCCGATCGACCCCTCAAAACCAGCAATCTTTTGAACCGGTTTGAACCGGTAAAAACCGGTGAATCGGCAAACCGCCTGAACCAACGGTTCATTATTTAAAAAAAAAAATTTAAAGCACAATTATTTTTCCTTTTATGCTCTAAAAATGAAAGAATCATGTTTTTCACATAAATCTTCTATTCTAACATATATTAATTTGTGAAGAGTAAAAATAATACTACATATATCATTGGAAGCCCCAAACAACAACTGGACCTAATAGTCCAACGAGAAAGAACCAGTTCAGTTGTTGATAGTTACCTTCTTTTCCAAATATTCTCTTTGGACTCACGAGACCCCATATTACGGATGCATCATGTCCATGGACTGTCTGACAATTTGTCCGGGTGGCATATGTTCTTAATTGAGTGTAAAAGCCACATGGTTAGTGTTACTTGAATCAGCTGAGATTAATCGATTTGACCTGATTGCTTAGTTATATACCTTCTTCTCTTACTTCCTTATTCATAGCATATGATTTCTTCTTAATTTTAGTCTGAGGTGATTTCTTTCCAGGTTAATAGGGTCTTTAAATCTTCCTGCAATTCCATTTGGGTTTAAGTTTCTTGGTTTATTTAGAAGTAAGCTTACTTATTTTATTTGTTTAAATCGTATGGTCTTGAAGTTGGATAACTGCGGTTTTATTGGTATGCTTCAAATTGATTTGTTCCTCATGTAACTCTTTCTTGGTTTGGAATAGTTGTATTGATAGATTGAAGTTAGTATTAAAATAACTTTTTTATTGTTTTGTTCTTGACGTTCCGTTTATCTTATTCTGCGGTTGGATGTTCTTTTTATTATCTCAATATGCAATCATCTAACTCTTACAAGATTGTCTTTTCAATAACAAAACTAATGCAGGAACATAAGCTGGGGTAATTTTATTTTTTCAATACAATTACGACGAACTTTTTATGTTTTCTGCAATTAGAGCATTGCAATCGATCAGGAAAAGTTTGGTTGACCCATATAGGACTCTTGCTCGATGGAACCGAGGTGATCCTTGCACTTCAAATTGGACTGGGGTTATTTGCCATAATCGTACACTGGATGATGGTTACCTTCATGTTAGAGAACTGTATGATTACATAACTTTTTTACCTTGACTTGTATTTTGTAAACTTGTGAAAGTAAAAATGAGAGAAAATCGCAGTTTGCCCGCTTACTTTTTGCTGGTTTAAAAGTGTAAATGGAAAATGGTTAAGAGAATTTATTGCATCGGACTATGTAACTTGCAGCGCAAATAATGCTTTTTTTTTTCTTTTCTCGACAGGTTAATGTAAAATAGGAGTCTGTCAGGAACATTATCTCCTGAACTTGGCCGCTCATTTATATGACAATATTGTGAGTGATTCCATTATATTTTTTATTTAAAAATACCTAAGTCATATAACTTTTGATAAATTGTTCATTGCGACCTGCTGTTTTGTTTTTACTTATAATCACTTCCTTTTTGTTCTTTTGGTAGGGATTTTATGTGGAACAACATTACGGGAAATATACCAAGGAAGATAGGCAGCATTACAACATTAGAACTATTGTGAGTTCAATATTCTCTTTTCCTATTCTATTTCTGGATACTTTAAATCCACTTTCTCTTGTATTTGATAGAAGGTAATGTCAATCGATAAGAAAAGTAAATCTACCGTCTTTTCTTTATATTAATTTGCAGAAACTCATTGATAATCACATTTTCACATGTAGTTCATTTCCTTGGTTTCAGGCTTCTGAATGGAAATCATCTGACAGGTTCCTTGCCTGATGAGCTTCGTAACCTTCCAAATTTAGACAGGATTGAAATTGCTCAGAACCAAATATCGAGACCAATACCTGTGTCATTTGTTTCATTATTTATTTGTTGTTATGTCCTAAAGTTTAGACTTCAGAGATAAATCTCGATTTATTTAGACATTAATTCGAATTTTTACTTTGTATTCTGAGCAGCCACATGAATAATAATTCACTTAGTGGGCAAATACCAGCAGAGTATTTTGTTACTTTCTTGGCATCATTCAATTTCTACAATCTGGCCAATAAGTTATGGCCTTAATTAGAGTACTTATATTAATCTTCCTACAAATCTGTCGTTTGTACTTTCTTCATTACTATAAATTGTAATTTCCTTTTTCTCAAAGTATTTTAATATTATTGCCTTTGGTCAGGTGGATCATATACATTACTAGAAATTGTAATGTCCTTTTTCTTAAAATAATCAATAATATATAGTGTAAAATCAGTCTGGTGATTTTTTTTTATAGTTACAGCAGAGTAATTATACTTTTGCATGTTGTTTTGCCAGGTTGTGTGCATTTGTTCTTCCTTTTTACTCTTAGGTTAGGATCAACTATGTAGGTAGTCAAAAGTTCAAGCTTGTCTAGATGCAATTTTGTTTCAACTTGCTCTCTTTTAAAGGAACTCCACAATTTTAGGTATTATATACGGATGCTTTGTTAATGAGAATGAAAAACTTCTCATCGGCAAAGGGGTCATTAATCTAAACCTTATTGCGTGTTCCTCTGCAAAAAGGTTAATTTTTCAAACCTCATACTTGTAAAAAATGTATTCATTTTCGTTTTAATTTATTCTTAGAATTTTACTATCTTCATGCAGTTGCCAAGTTAATAATCAAGAAAAAGGTACAATGTTCTTACTTCTTATGGTCATAAGCTTGCTCATTCAGGTACGAATATTCAATTTCATTCAAACATACGAATCAAAAACCATGGAAATATAATCTCTTTGCAGTCTGATCTTTAGTTCTTCGCGTACTTGATTTTGTTACTTCTATCTTGCTATCGTGTTTCAAGGTATTTCGTTCTTAACTTCCTCTGTGTTTTTTGTTGTCTTTCATGTATCTGTTACATGTCTTGTTGAACCTTTTATTTTCTGCCTTTCAGAATCATGGTTTCTCCTATTCAATATTTTCAACAAATATTTGAATTTGCTCTGTTCAGGGATAAGAACAGATTCTTCAATATGTAATATAATTTTAACTTTCTCAGTTTAGTAATTAGTGTGGCCTCGTTTTCTTACAGTTTTTGGTGAGGAACTTGCTAAATGTGAAATAGTGTTTGAGGTATGTTTCCTTCTGCTGGAATTGAACTTCTTACCCTTACAGATTGCTATAGATTTGAGGTCGTATTTTTTTTTCCTTTGCTCGAATAGATTTTTATATGTGAAAAGGCAAAAAATTAGAAAACTCAATTATATCTTTTGTGCTGCATTGATTCTATGAGTGGTTCAAGAGAAAAAAATTATTATAGCAACAGAGCAGGCATACTAAACCTTGATAATCTAAAGAGGTGCACTGGTGCATAGATTTCTTTTGAAGATATACTGACATTTGCTTCCCCTAATTTTGAATTGCAGTTGGCATAACTATATCATTCCCTCTTGCTGCTCATGCATGGGACCTTCCATTTACAATTAGATATTGGCTTCACACTTTCAATGCACTATAGAGCTTTTGAGTACTTAAACTGCCAGTGAATGTGTGAAAAGAATAGGGAATCATCTCAAGTAGAGATGTTTATTTCTAAGACTTTATTTTATAAATTATTCGGTTGGAACTTTAGTTGGTTAAATTGATGAAGTTATTTAAATTTTTAGTTTAATATAATTGCATGGCACCTAATTGTGAGTGCACTTATTTCTTTTATCAGTCTCCTATCATCACACACTGTATATACCACAACAATCTATTATTTTGTTTTCTCAATACATTTATAACCATGAAAAGTAAATTATGGATACAATTTTCTTTTCGATTTAAATTTAGCCCATTTAATAAGAAAACGGCGCCGTCTTGTCAATTTTCCTTCCTTTTTGTGCTTCAATCAATTTTCTGGTTACTTCGATACTACACTGCTGGAGTCATTCCAGCCCTTCCTTTATTTGACATCTGGCCAGTGGAAAATAACTGAGTTGTTCCTGCCAAATGCAGGCTTGACCAATTACTTGCTGCTACGTGGCAGCGAATTTTTTTTTTAAAACTTCTCGAAACCATGGTTAGCCTCTGGACATATTCAAAATTTTCAGCAACAACATGAGCGGGATTTAAAAATTTCAGATTTGAAATTTGTATAATTTCTAATTTCTTTCCAGATATTAAAATTAGTAAATGACTATTTAATTCTCCATTTCTCCTCCACCTTCCAAATTTCTGAAAGCCGGTTATTTCCATCGCAACCACCGCCACCTTCCCCACGCTGGCGCTGCACTGCATCTACCGCCACCTCCTACTCATAGTGGCGGTCGAGCCCGAAGCGGCAGCCGAACCCGAAGTGGAGGCGCAGCCCGAAGCAAGCCTTTTCTCCATTTTTACCGGCGGATCTGGATGGGGATGGTGGGAGCAAGCTAGCTAGCTGGAAGCCTAGTTCGGGTTCTAGATCGGGTCGAAGGTTCCTAAATACAGTACCAGATCCGACAACCACCGTTCAGTCATCAAGCCGCAGCCGCGCAAATCCTATATTACCCGTTCAAGATCCGACGTGCCACTATATTGCAGTACAAGACTGGGCTTGTTTAGCCCAATTCAGGCAGCCATCGATTCAACACAAAAAGAAACAGAAACCTTCAAAATTAGCTCAATGTTGTAATTTTTTTTATAACAAAGCTCAATATTGTATTTTATTTATATTTTTCTTTTAGAACTAACCTCAATATTGTGATTATATGATCCCACCAGTGAATTTTTTGTTTTGTTCATATCCATTTTTTTATTGTTATTCTTCTCATTACACCAGCTATTTTTCAAAAAATTGAGTAATTATTAAGAAAATAATTCTGGTTTAAGATTATGAAATTAGACTGAAATAATTTTGTTAGCGTAACTGAAAGGGTGCTATTTTTAATTATGAAAAATAATCAATAATTCCCATTGTGTATTGTCCAAAAAAAATCAATATTTTTCATATGCAAATTTGTATCCTTTTAAAAATTCTGAATTAGTGTTAGATATTCAAACACACCATAATATTTCCACAAAAGAAAAAAAATACAGTACCAATCTACCATATAGTAACACAATCTTAGTTTATTAAATTTTTTTCTTTCTGCTTATTTTAAATATGATATTGATCAATAATATATTAAACATATTACTTTACTATTATTTATTTCTCGTGTTAAATTTTCAAATACTTTATTTTCAAATCTGAAAAAAAAAACTGATTGCAAATTTTACAATAGAACCTCATTTTTTGTCAACTATAAAATAAAATAGATCTCATTTTTTGCCAAAAAAATTGATTACCAAATAAAATAAAAACATGTAAGCTTAATGACCACTATAAATTAATTTTGTCATGAAATTATCTTTACAACAAATGTCATCCCCGAAGGTAAGTTGTAAAAATTAGAGTTTTACTTAAGTTTATTTTTATTTTTTATTTCAGTTATTTTAAATGGAGAAACCATGGTTAAACCATTGTTTCACCCAGGTTTGAAATTTTTTCTTTTTTTAATTAATGTAGCTACAATTTGCAGGAACCATTCTAGTGGGGCTTTACTTGCCAGATGTCAAACAAAGAATGAGCTGGAATGGTTCCAACGGTGTAGGCACGAAAATTCCCAATTTTCTTTCCCCTTTAATTTTAGTCTCCCCTATTTTCTTCGTCCGCCTCCTGTGGGCCCATTTTCAACGATTTCCTTTGCAATTTGAAATTCTGAACAGTGGCACATCATTTCAATTGTAACTTTCGATTTCCACCTCCTCCTTGCCGAAATTATTTTTGCTCTCCTCCTTCCACGACTGAATTCTTTTTCCCCCAGTGCTCTCTCCTTCCATGACTCATTTTTGGGTTTCCCAAAGTTTCTGTTTTTTCCCCTTCTCTTATTTCGGATTTTCTTGCCAATTTAGTGGAATTTTGATATATACAAACCCAGATTTCGACTATTTGATTCCACAATAATAAGGCGGTGGTGAGTTTACTACTTGCTCTGCCAGTGTTGGCTGGAACTTCCGGTGTTAATTTTGTTAATTTTTTGGCACAGGTGTGTATAGTTTTTGCGACGGGCCAAAGTTGTCGAGGGGGCCGTACTTGGGGATCGCAACCGTGTGTTTGGTGGCGACGTTGGTTCTGTTTTCAAGTGTGCATCTTAATAAGTTCAAAGCAATTATATGCGTAAGTAAAGATTTTACGTTTTTCCTGGTTTTTTGTTTGATTGATTAAATCAGAACTAAGTGGAGGTGGACCTCTCGTAGAATATGAACGAAGAATTGCCGCTGGTGAACTTTTGGATGGAGATGCTTGCCAGGTATCCTTTTGGTGCTTTAATGTTTGCCTTTGGATTGGGAGATGATATTGTATGTGGGCTGAATGTATTGTTTTGATTTGCAATGAATGGATAATTGAAGAAATTATTTTTGAATTGCTGATTTATATATAACAGTGCTAATAAAACATAGTGAATTAATTGGAAAATATTATCAGCTTATATAACTATTTTGCTCTATAGGAAACATATTTTCCCTTATAATTGGCTAGAATCAAGTGGAATACCGAGAACAATACTGATAGCGGATAGGAATCCGAAGAAAGGAACTTTCTTCTTAATTACCATGGCATACAAATTGATTAAAAAAATAATTTAACTGGAAATGCACTTCTTGAAGGTTAGGTAGAAGACTTTCCTGTATGCCATTTTCAAATCAGTGTCTTGTGTTGCTCGTTTTTCCCCTAATGTCTGAATTAAGACTGTGCAGCTAGGTACCTTAGGGGAGCTTCAAAGACTATATGATGATCTTGTTGAAAATGCAGAAGCTTGCCGGTTGGACAGATATGCTACTTCTGAGAAATCTGGAAGGTAAATATCAATCCGGTCTCTGTTTTTGGCCCATGGAATTGTTATCTTATATTGTTTGTGATTCTTTATCTGAGTATTCTTTTGAGTTTGTCTTTCCACTTTTATCAATTTGCAGGAGTAGATGGCTTTGGTCCCGATTCATACCCAAAACTTTACTTGCACCCGTTCAAGGACTTTATCTTTACGGAGGAGTGGGAACTGGAAATACAATGTAGATGGACTTATTTTTTGATCAGTTGTAAGAATCAACCTTGTCTTAATCATTTCCAAAACTTTACTGTATGAGTCGCAGGACAACAATTAGCAAATATAAGTGCCTTGATTGCTTCTGATATGCCTTCACATCTTCTCAGGCCTTACAACTGGAGGAAGAAAAGGATTCATTTCCATGATTTCATGCTAAATGTTCATTCCCGTTTGCAGGTATGTATGCTTTCAGTTGATTGGCATCAGTCGGAATTTTTTTTAAATTTAAGGATAGCATCCACGAGGAAATAACTGATTACCATATATAAATCGAATTTTCTCATCTTGAAATGAAAAATAAAAAATCTTGGTGTTTGGAGTAAAACAAAGAAATTATTGCACATACTTACATACTAAAAATGATCTTGAGGATTAAATATTGGATTTTTTAACAATGAAGTTATTCGAAATCATCCAAACATTAACGGGTTCCTATCTTTAATTTCCCCCCATCAATTACTATTAACATAGTTTTTTCTTCTAATACGGACTAGATGTAGGTGTAGTTATCTATCTAATTTTGTTGAATACTTAAATGTTATCGAAACATTTCACTGCAGAAGCAAAAGGGCGTGTCAGATCCTTTAGAAGTTGTTGCTGGAGAGCTCTCTGATGAAGCTATATTGCTATGTCTAGATGAATTCATGGTAAGCCTGATATCACAATATAGGCCATCAAAATCTATTTTCTATTACTTGATGGTTATTTATTTTCCCCTTTTTTTTTCCTTAGGTGACTGATGTTGCTGACGCCTTAATTCTTAATCGCCTATTTAAACATTTATTTAACAACGGAGCTGTAAGTAATTCTAAAATACCCATTATATTGTTCAATTTGCCTTTATTGTTATTAGTGACCTGCAGAGTAGCATACTGATAACTAGATCTTTGTTATATGATACATGAGTAGATTCTTGTTTCTACTTCAAGTCGAGCTCCAGATAAACTTTATGAAGGGGGGCTACAGAGGGATCTGTTTCTTCCATTTATTGCTCTTTTGAAGGTACGTGTATGTCTCTACTCCCATTATTATTAACAATAATGAACAAAAGAGTATAAAAGTGAAACCTTATATTGTTATATGGTTATAGAAACATCGAGATGAAGTTATGAGTGTTTTTCTTATTTAGTATAAGCATTTATCCAATACAATTTAGTGAGCCCAATAATAATTTAGAATCTGGTTTTGATGTAGGAAAGATGTGTAGTTCATCAAATTGGTTCATCTGTGGACTACAGAAAATTGACATCGGTAAAGTTTTCATTTTCATGTAAAGATATTTCTTCCAGTATATGCCAAGATATTTGTGTTATATCTATTTTTCCACCAAATTTCAGGCAGAGCAAGGTTTCTACTTTTCGGTAGACATTTGTCTATCCTTCTTAAGCAAAAATTTCAACAATTAATTGGGGAACACAAGCCTGTTCCACATGAGGTTGAAGTTGTTATGGGGAGAAAATTGCAGGTATATATATATATATAAATATATGGATATATCCATATTTAAAGATTAGCTAATGTTCTAATGCAAAGCATGAACTGGTTTACATGACTTACAAGGTTATTTATGTCTTTTAAATCTATAACTTCATAGGTTCCACTGGGTGCCAATGGATGTGCATATTTTCCCTTTGAGGAACTTTGTGATAGGCCTCTTGGTGCTGCAGACTATTTTGGGTTATTCAGTAAGTCTTATAGAAGTTATATATTGCTTTAAAATACGAGGGATATATTAATGTGACATTTAGTAATTTATTTCCTTTTTTTATCAGAGAGATTTCATACGCTGGCTTTGGAAGGTGTGCCGATTTTTGGGCTCTCCAATAGGACTGCTGCATATCGGTTTGTCACTTTAGTTGACGTTAGTCCTTCACACTTCTTACATTCCTTCATGATACCTCCTCAATTATCATGGTTTATGCAGCGTGGGAGTAAAGAAAGAAACACTATTTTGTTTTAACTTTTAAGATATCAACCTATGATTGGTGTATAGGTGATGTATGAAAACAGGGCTAGATTATTGTGCACAGCTGAGGGGACTCCAATCAAACTTTTCGACCATATTGTAACAATCTCTGATGCTCAACATATGGCACCTAGAACCTCTTCACGATCAAGAAAATCTGATGACTCTGACATTTGCGTAGACAACGAATTAGGTTGTGCAAAAGATCGCACTATTAGTAGGTAAGATTGCACATCTAACTTTGCAGAATCTCGAAAACCGCTAAAACATGTCTTGATTTTGTTATCTGATGCACAGGTTAACAGAAATGAACAGCAAAGAGTACTTGGAACAACATGCTGAAATGTTGGCAGAGAAAAAAACAGCTATTGCTTGAATGCTTATACTGGTCTTATTTTTAAGTAATTGTAGAAATTGTTCCAAATGCGATCACAAATCAGAATGCTGTAGTATAGTGATCAAAACGGATGCTAACTTTGGACTATGGGCTGTGATTATTTATTAGCAGTTGGATTGAAACAAATCATCATCCATTGTACAGTCTCGAATTGCATGTACAAGCAGATGTTATAATATCATTTATTTATGGAATAGGAAATGATGGAATTACTATTTGTAATTTGCAGGCTTGTGGATACAATCAACAGTTCAATTGGTTGAATATCCAAATTCCAAATATTTAATTGGAGTGCTCGATATCTACGGATTTGAGAGTTTCAAGACTATCAGGTGCTTAACCGACTAGGTGTGCCTTTGTTTTTTCATGTATCTGTTACAAAAAGATTTAACTAATCTAACAGTAGTAAAGTTTCACTTGCCTCTGTTATTCTTTTACGTGTAAGCTTTTTCCACTTCAATCAGTATTAGTGAGTCTGAAAAATTATTGTATGTTCTGTTCTCTTGGTTTGTGAGTGTGTATAGGCTTGTTTGACTTAAAATATTTACTACATCGAGTGTTTCTGTGACCACTGAGGTGAATATCTACAACTATTTTGCCGAATCTTATTTTCAACTGTTTTGTACACTTTGCAGTTTTCAACAATTTTGCATAAACATGACCAATGAGAAGCTCCAACAACAGTTTAACCAGGTAATTCCCGTAGTCTTTCGTTCTTTTTTGTGATCTTTTATAAGTTTATCTGTAATTCAGTTGTATGATACTCAAATCATTACTTGGCAGTATGTCCTTAAAATGGAGCAAGAGGAGATAATCCATTTCAGATTTTACCATTTCCCATTATCAAACTTAACATTGCAAGACATAATACTGGATCAGAGCTTAAGTTTACGTGTCAGGTAACTTATCAAATAGAGTTATTTCTGAATACAAACAAAGATTATGTTGTTACTGAACATCAGGAACTCTTGATTGCTTACAAATATTCATTTGTTGCAAGTCTATTTCCCATATCAAATGGAGAGTCCAATAACTAATCAAAAAAATTTATCAACTGGCTCAAGGTTTAAGGTATATATAACAATTTGGGTTTATTTTCATCATTGCATGTATGTTTAGACTTTCGCAAGCTATCTTTGAGAACCAGAATGTCCTTCAACAACTGCATCATGGGGTTAGTAAAATCAGCATTTTGTTAGTTTTAACTTATTTAATACTTACACTGGTTATATGTGAATAATCCAAGTGTCATGGAAGCTATTAGGATATGTAGTTCTGGTTATCCTACCGAAAGATTCTTGCAACAGAAACGTTAGTTGGAAGGTATGATTGTTGTTATTTATACTTTTCGCGTTGATATTGAGCGCTATTGGCGTTCTTGAATTACGGTAGTACGGGTGATGAGCTTTCTTGGGAAGTGATAATTATACTTAACTTTAACTTTTACTAAAGTTATTATTTATACCATTTTTTTTTTTGTGAAAATCTATTGTTAAGTAAGATTTTGACTAAATTTGCTGGAATATATTGTTAAGTTCTGTTGGGTTTAAATATGTTTGACCTGGAGTACTTTTCTCCTGGGGCTTTATATGTGTTGCTAAAAGTGATATTACAGAGTCAGTCTTCACTTGTCAACCTATCGTGCTTAATGTTTCCTCTTGTTTTAATTCGTGTGTTTAATTAGATCCAAGATCAGAAGTCTCAGGAGACAAGTATCTGCCTTGAAAAGGTATCCTTGTAATTGTTGTGAGTTTAGACTTGATTGAGCAACAATAGTACTAAAACGTTTTCTTGATTATGACCAGTTTAATCCGGTACTACTTGATCAAAGTCGCTCTGATCCCCGCTCTAATCCAGGGCCATCTAAGCACTGGATGAACAGCTGACCTGTTGTTTTTTGTTCTTTTGTCATGATAGTAGTTTCTCTGTGTTTTGCGCCTTTACAGTGGGAAACATCTTATTTTACGTAAAATAGCAAAGTGTTTTAATTTCTTCATATGTATCCTAATGTGTTTACAAGTGAATGAATGTGTTGTTAATTATGCGTCATAAAGGGCTAAGTAACTGAAGCTTAAGCAATTATTTCTACCCTCTCTTGTGAGAGAAGTTCTGTGGATCTATTCTCCATTCCAATCTCTATTTTCAAGAAGGTTCTTTATCCGTCAAATAAAATAAGAATTATATGTCCTCTCAAGAGAGGCATGCTCCCAGATAGGATTTTCTGGTTCTGCCATTAGAACATTGTCCTGATTTGTCCAGTAACTCTTATTATATGCTACTCATTGCTTAGATAGAGTGTTCCCTCGTGTACTTTTTATTTGACCATATATCTAGTCCCAATTAATTAAAGTGCATATTTGTTGTTGGGATGTTCTAGCAACTCAATGGATATTTTACTTGGTTCAGGTTAGACAAGAAAGACGAAAAAATTTCCATAGATGCTGCAGCTAGGGGATTTTACGATGGTTTTAGTGAAACACAAACGGATTCTCAGGTATCTCCATTGTGTTTGCAGCATATCATCATGCATTTCTCTTTGTTCAATGAAAGTACAATAAAACTTATATCAGTTAGCTTGTACAATGTTAATAATGAAAAGTGAAAGAGCTCTGATCTAGTGCATGAAATTGTATCTTAATTTCCGCATGTAAGCTACTCGATATCTATATTTGATTTGCTTCTGCATGTTTACCTTCTTCAGGTTGTTGGTTATGAAGAAGATTTATCCGGTAGACAAATGATTATTGATAGACTGAGGAGCACTAACAATAGCATGGGGACTAATGGCTGTACCTTGAAGATGATTGAAAACGATGTGAATGTGTTATTTCCTGTGTCTGATTGCAGGTTCTTTTTTCTATTGCTAGCCAATTTATGCTGAAATTGAAGTATTCGTCTGAACATAAGATGCGGTAAATTTGAGTCAGTAACCTTGCTGGTATGCATAGTAGTCGTATGCAATTTGTTTCAAGATCTAAGAATAACATTAGTAAATCGAACAAGAGGGGGGTAGGTCTGAGGATCCATTAGTAGTGAGAGAGGGGATCTCTTGTTCCTTGAAAAGTTCTTTGAAAAGATTCATCTATCTGATTGATGAGTCATAATAAAACAATTCACGGTTCATATGCTTAGTAAGAAAGACTAATGAAATTGAGTTCATGAATTTCCCCAGGTGAGTTTATGCACCAATTGAGTTTGTGGGCCGATAAAGGATTTTTATCTTCGAAACCCGTTGGAAGGGGTAGTTCAAGAGAAATCATAGAAAAATGATCGAATCTTCAGACGCTCCGAAAATACTACGAGGTGCTCGAAAATGGTCCAAGTAGTTGAATAGGAGGATCACTATGACTATAGCCCTTGGTAAATTTTCTACACAGATATCGCAAGCTTGTAGGCCGATTGTTAAGGCACTGGGAATGTGGGGTTCTGTTAAAGCACTAGCAAGAGGGTATGGGTACCTTATGGGGTTGGTGATCTTTGGTCCCATAGCAGTCCTGGCCTGGTTCCCGTTTGTGTCCGAGTTCCAAACTAGGATGCTTTTCAACCAGGCCTTCAGTCGACTCCTGCAGATTCAACGTATTCTGGCTGGTGGAAAGAAGCATAAGTGAGATAGCTAGCTAGCCTCATTATATCTATCATATGTATTTACACAAAAGTTCTTTATGTTTGTTGACTAGATGTTTTATTTGACACTACAGTGGGTGCATTTGTGATACAAGTGATGTATTGATAATATATTATAGAATTTATTTGAAATTATTTTAAAATGAATTCTTAATCTATGATTATGATCAGGTGAATATCGTTTCAATTCTTGACACCAACGTTTTGTTCGGGATTTTCATATTGCCAATTTTGTGAGATGAAGCCATACAATAAGACTCTTTAAAATGAGCCTCATGTGTTGTACGTATTATGACACTACATAATTTCAAAACATCATTGAAAGGGTCAATTTTGGCTTAAAAAAAACCTAATTACAAAACTTATATCTTTCGATTTTGTTCTTGCAAATTTTACGAACCTAACCGGCTAATATCTAAATTATGAATTTCATTTGGATTTTGGGCAATTTTCACTTTAAAAATATAGGGTTTTGGCGCTTTGCATCCCGACTTAAAAATTTTGACACTTTGCATCATGATGTGTGTTTTAGTGCGAAAATTTGTTGGTGTAAGGGTATAATAGTTATATTTTAATATTTCTTGGCACTTTGCACTCTATAAATATAAATTTAAATTTTGGCACTTTACACCATAAAAATATAGAATATTGTTATTTTGCACCCAGAAAATATATATCTTTTACACATTTCATCCTCATTTAAAAACATTGACACTTTGCATCCTAAAATTATATTTTCTAATATTTTACACCTTGAAAATATATTTTCTGATATTTTACACCCTAATATGTTTACCTTTGAAAAAAGCCCATGAATATCGCCGATGGAGATAAAATTGTCATTTCCCCTGTACAGTCATTATAAATGGAAAATGAAAAATGAAAAATGAAAAAAAAAAAAAAACGATATTCTTATTTTCAGTTCAATCACAAAAGTAAATCATAAATTTTTTTTTGGCAAATTATATGTACATTTGTTCTAAGTGGACACTCATATGTATTAATTGTGCTACTCATACAATAGACACACAATTTATTTACCATTTTGTATGAATTTAGTCCCAATAATAATTTCTAATTTAATGAAAATGATGGTTCAATCTTGTAATTAGTTTGGATGATTTCTGCAATATCATATAATTATTCATGTTTAAATTTACCATTGCATAACACGTAAGCAGCCATGTGGTAATTTAATGGCAAATACGCAATTTCTGTCTTATAATTAATGGTGGGATGATATTCCAAAAAAATATTAAATTACAGAACGAAATTCGCCAAGTTAAATAGTTTGGGACGAAAATAAAAAATCAGTGATTAGTTGGTGACGATTTTTGTATTGTATTTTGCCTTTGTATAATAAAAATAAATATTTTATTTTTATAATTTACAACATAAATATAATTTTACGAAATCATAAAACCAACAAATGTATAAACAGAGACACATAAACAATGGGCCACTAAAATCACATTAAAACACAATACTTTGCGCCTTCTTTTAGGTGTAACCAAAGTCATGTTCCATTTATATCCGATAGCAAAATAAAAATAAGAAGTAATTCCGAAACTATTTTCTCGCCTTAAACTATATTATCTATCTAAATTTAGCAACTTTTATTACAATTTTTCCGAAAAGCATCAAAAAATTTCTAATATTTGCATACACTCGAAACGAAAATTTAGAATTCATCTTAGAAAAGCAATCATGTTCCTGAAAAACAAAGCTTAACAAGATATATACGATTTCTTTTTTATTTTTATAATAAATAATAAACATTACACTTTAAAATTTTCAATCAAAAATTAAAACTCAAAAAATACCATTACACAGGACATCAATCACCGCGCCTTGCGCGGTGTACCTCTGCCTAGTATATATATATGTATGTGTATTTAACAATAATCGTGTGTCTTTTTTATACAATTAAAAAATATGATTATTTGTTAGCATAATGTAAGGTTAATTTTGTAAATTATATGAAAGCCTACGTTTCTAAAAGCAATTTTAATAATGTGAATCAAACGCTAAATCAATTCTCATAAAAATAATTTTCTTAAAAATAATTATACTATAATTAATTAATTCAAAAATAATTATACAATCGCTAGTTCAAGTTCACCATAAATCCCAAACTAATTAACAATCCTACAATTCTTCCGAATCTCGCCCTGGTTTCCTGTAAGCACATCAATGGACCCCATTTGTACCATTGCAGCTGCATAATCTTCTGCCCAAAGATTTGGATTATTTACATAATTGGCCACTAACTTCGAAGTTATTCCACTGGTCTCCAGCACTTGGTCCGAAGCCAACAGCCCTCTATTCTTTTTCAAATTTTTGAAATACTGATTATCAAGTTTGTTTGGTGTCACAACATCAAGATTTAGCCTTATAGTTTGACCTTTTTTACTATTTTCCGAATTCGGACACTTACTTTTCAAGAAAGTAGCAAACTTACGATCCAGAGATGGATCTTGTGCGTGAGTGGCGTTAAATGAGTAAAGCCGATTTGAGAAAGTTTCACACTGTGAAACTCCAATTGAATGAGCACCCGAAAGTGCCACCATTTGAGTTATAGACATCCCCTTTCTAGTGAAAAAGCCGGCTAGGAATCGAACATCGGGTACGGGTGGTGGGAGGTTGTTCTCGACTTCGGATTCTAAGGAGATTCTTCCGTCTCTACGGCCACCGGGTACCGGATAAGAGATCCCACCCACAAAATTTGAACTATCGCGGGCTGCAAAAGCAAGTATATCTGCACATGACACGATGTTGGGACATATTGTTTCAAGTTTTGTTTTGGCTTCATCTATGACTTCTAGTCCTCTCAAAGATTGGCCATTTGCTGGATGTTCTTGTTCGGAACGACTTTTAGAGGTTGATTCAAGTAGTAAAGAAGCATCGCATCCCTGTAAAATAAGATGTTGTAGAAATTTGTAATTAGAGGGAATTCAAGTTCAGTCTTGGACCGAAAATCTAATCAAGCTATTGATATTCGACTTGAGCTCGTTTGATAAGGGTTTATTTAATCTCGATTTGTTATCTATAACAAATATTCTTAAACAATGATTTTCGTTTTAATTTTTTAAGTTTAGTTTGAGCTCGACTTCATAAACTAAAATATGACCAAATATATGTTAAAATATCAAACTATTCGAGTTTGATTCGTGTTCGGCTCAATTGGTTAAACAATAAAAACAAAGGCAAAACACAATTTAAAGCTCGATAAAAAATTCAAATCAATATTAAATAATGTGTTCCTCCACTTCTTAACTTTCGTACTCTTAATTCATCTTTAATGTATTAAAATAAGACCCCATCTTCAAAAATAAATGTCTCCTCAAAACCACCTCCACATAGATTATGGAAGTAATGCCATTGATTCTTTGAAAGCAAATATTAAAAAAAATTCAAAAATTTACTTTAAGTCCAGCCAATTAACTCCAAAAGGAGCAAATTGGGACATAATTAAGAAGTAATTTATGCATAGTTTTCAAACGACTTAACTCTAACGAAACAATCGTGGAAATGTAGGCGTATGAGACCGGCAGCTATTCCCGGATTCTTGGATACAGCTTTTGCCACGGATTCTTTCACGACGTGCTCAGCGTTTGGGCATGACTGTCGATAGAAATTGCTTTTCAACGATGCAACTGATGATTGCGGATACATCACGAGAAATAGGAAAACCAAAGAGATGAGAAAGCTAAAGAATCTCGTCATGGAAAATAATGCTTAATTTTCTTGGTTGATTGCATATTGCTCACATGAACATATATATAGCCCTTGAAATTTGCTTGGATGTGCAAATGTGACTGAGTCTAGCTAGCTCATGGTCAGTAGAATACATTACAATAATGACTAAACTGATTTTGTCATTTACAATGTATAAAAAAAGTACTTAGTTGATTTTTTAAGAGGATGGGCTAATGTCCAATTTGTTAGTGTTTATTAATTCTCCTGTGCCAGGGTTGAGTTCAATTTTAGTGCTTGTTCTTGAAGCACTTAGATAGTGATCCCAAGAAGAAAAAGTTAAATTCATCTAGGAATATTAGTGCCGGCAAATGACCAAGTCACTGGTGTTACGACTTCATGTAATTTTGTCTAGTTGATGAAATTAGTTTGCACATAACTCATTTTATTTTATTTTGGGTGAAATATAGTTTCCCCCGTAAAGTAGGAGTGGTACCGGTAACTCTTTGAAGTATCACTTATAACACTTACCATCCTTCATTCCTTTGTTATCATATTGAATATTTTATTTAAAAACTACCCTGCCCCTTTTAAAACAATAAATTATATATTTCTTTATTAATTTATCGAAAAAAATAAAAAATAAAAAACTTTTGTTTTCTTCGATTTTTTCCTTCATTTTCATCCAAGTACTATTTCCTTTTCCATTTCGATTTGTTTTCTTTATTTTTTGTTTCAATTTTTCTTTTATGCATATCTCGATTTAATCTGTACAATTTGTCTCAAATTGTATTTCGTGATAAGTATTCCTTTATTTCGTTACAAATTATAATTCAATATTTTGAGTAATTATCCTTCAAAATTTTTTTTTTTTTTGCCAAAAAAAAAAAAAAAAATCCTTCAAAATTTTACTCATAAAATCCGAACTTGATTCAGGCTTGTATCGTTAATTTATTAACCTATAATTAATCTAACTTCTTTATACATATATTACCAATCAGAAGTAGATTCAATACCAATATAATCATTATCAACAGTATGGGCCTATGTCAAACATGAATTTTGCGAGAAAGAATTTGAAGGAGAATTATTCAGCATTTTGAATAATAATTTGGACAGAAAATAAATGATATAATTCACCAAATAAAAACTGAGAAAAATATAAGAGAAAATCGAGATAGAAATTTTATGAAAAAAGAAAACAAAGGAAAAAATTAAAATAAAAAAAAAGAATGAGATGAAAATAAAGAAAAAATTTGAAATTGAAAAACGAAAGGAAGCAAAAGAAATGAAAAAATTGAAACATAATGTTGTTTGGTGGATAAATGAATTTATAATTAATTAGGAGACATTTTTTTTGATAAATTAATAAAAAAATATTATTTATAAAAGGGACGGAGTATTTTTTGAATAAAAACTCAAAATCTACAATAGAGGGGAGAGGGATAAGTGTTAGAGCATCTCCATCAATGACATGTATAAATGGCCATCTATATCAAATTATACATTGTGAACAGTGTTTTAGCTACTCAGTTTTAGCTATTCACTCCAGTAGTCATCATCTAAAATTTCAAAATTATTATATTTTATTCTTCTTTCAATATTAAATTATAAATAACATTATAAATAATGTTTTATAACATTTTCACGTAAAATATAAATAATAAGTACATGTTTTAATGTTTCTTATTTAAATATAATAAATTAATAAAAAGAATTTTTTTTGAAATAAATGGCTTTAAATAATGATTTAATAAAATATTTAATTCAAACAAACATTAAACTCAAACCAATAACATTTTTGGTGATGTGGAGAGAATTAATTTGGTGATGTGGAGCCTTGTATAATTATACAAGGGCCTTCATATTTGCAAGACCAAACATCCAATATACATAGTCCTCTAAAAATAGAGGATACTGGAGGATGAATTTTTAGTTTGATTGTCTATAAATTGAATTTTAGATGTTGGAAGAACTAAAATCCAAGCTGCTGGAGGTGCTCTTACAAGTAATACTTTATGGGGTAAATGATATCACCCCATACTTTAAGGACATAAATTGTATTTCTCCCTTCTATTCTTACAATTTCCCAATTTTAAATTGTTCACTAAGTTTTTATGGTTCATATCTTTCTAAAACTTGATTTAAATGGACCACACTCATTGTAAATATTTGAATTTGTATCACGGCCTCTTAGAAAATATACAAAAATGGAATTTACTAATTACAAATTTACAATTGAATCTACAAATAAAATTTTGAGACTTTATTTAAGACCTAACATCGCCAACCCTCGTGATAATAGTGAATGGAGCTGTTTGGTATGGTATATTAGATTGATCCGAATTAGATTAGATGTTGAGGGAATAATGAGAGAATTTAGAGTTAAAAAAGTCATTTCACCGAATTTATCTTAACCCAAATTATTTAATTCGCTCTTGAAAAGATGGATTGACATACAACTTCAAGATTGGTAAACATATATTTAATTTGTTGTATTGTGTTTAATTTTGGATTAGAGATAAAATTTTATTAAAATTTTCATTTTTTTACATCAAATATGTAATAAAATTTTGAGTATTACTTTTTATTTCTTACTTTTTAAAAAGTATGGCTTTGTTGTATTTAATACGCCCTCTCGGAGTTTGGTGCTTATAATAATGAGCATTTTTCCCTTTTCAAATAAATAAATAAATATGTATAAATACAATATGTAAAAAATTGCATTTATTAATGGTAAAATTGCAGAAAATGTACTAAACTAATTAGTGATTTCGAGTTTTCATCCCAAATTATATTATCTCACCGAATTTTGTCCCGCAATTTAATATTCTTTTGAAATATTGTCTCAAACTAATTACTAATTTTGATTTTTCGTCCAAACTATATCAACTTGTCGAATTTCGTCCCATAATTTACCATTTTGTATGATATTAATCCCAATATTAAATTTATAATTTAATAAAAATGACGGTTCAATCTTGTAATTAGTTTGAGATGAATTCTGTAATATTGTATAATTATTTATGTTAAAATTTACCACGTCATGACACGTAAACATCCATGTGGTAATTTAGCGGACAAATGCGCAATTTCCGTCTCATAATTAACGGTGGGATAATATTCCAAAAAAATATTAAATTACGGGATAAAATTCACCATATTATATAATTTGGAACGAAAATTCAAAATCAATTTTTAATTTGAGACGATATTTGCAATTTTGCCTTTATTAATCCGTCCCCACCCTGCTGGCTTTTCTTTTTTTCTTTTTTTTTCTTTTTTCAGGGGTTCTGCCTTCCTGCTTTAGGAGAAATTATGTAGTACAACCGCTGCACCACGTCATCAAGTACACGTGGTGCAGTCCACCAATACATTTGGGGCATGTGGATTAAAAATCCACATCACCCATATTCTGGCAGTGTGAACACAACTTTCTGAACCCCTATTTTTTTGGAACATGGCCAAAACATGGGGTGATGTGGATTAATAATCCACATGTCCCATGTGTATTGGTGGGCTGCACCACGTGTACTTGATGACGTGGTGCAGCGATTGTACTAAATAATCTCTCCTGCTTTAGAGGACGTACGAAAGATCATATAGATGAATTGCACCTTTTCTTAAGGTAGATGAATATTACTTCATAATTGGACAATTGATTTTAAAAAACATAATATGAGGGAAATGTATGAGAACTTTCTTTTACATCCTTTAACTTTTCTTAGGGACTTGGGATCAGAACACTTATTTTTTTGCGAGCAAAATTCATTATTTATCTTTTTTTTTAACATCAATTTTAGTCCACTTTCTGTAATTTTAAATCATTTTTTCACAATTTCAGTCCCTATTTCGTCGAAAAGTACATATAAAAATTAACAATTGTCTTCACAATTTGTACATATGAAGGTTATTACATTTTTTTTTGCTGAGGAATTCTTTTTGCAACATTGCAGTTAACTGGACCCAAATTGCGAGTACGAGAAAGATTGGATGTAATTTACTTTTTGAAAAATAGTGTCATAATCCCATGATCATGTAAAAGTTAAAAGGACTAAAAATGCTTCTTTTTATTTTCAAAAATATATGTAGTGGGCACAACTCAAGATTTCTAGCAAACTTCAATTTCATTGGGCCTCATTTCATCAGTCCATTAATTAAGCCCACATATATAGCCCAAACCAAGTAAAGCCCTAACCCACAAAACAAAACCCTAATCTACTTAAACACCCCCCTCCCCTTTTCTCCACACACAAATTCACATCACACATTCCGCCGTTGGCACAAAAACCCTAAAGCTCGGATCTGCTCCTCCTCCGCCGCGAAGATGCAGATCTTCGTCAAAACCCTAACGGGTAAAACAATCACCCTCGAGGTTGAATCCTCCGACACCATTGACAACGTCAAGGCCAAAATTCAGGACAAGGAAGGCATCCCCCCGGACCAACAGCGTCTCATCTTCGCCGGAAAACAGCTCGAAGACGGCCGCACTCTCGCCGACTACAACATCCAGAAGGAATCCACTCTCCACTTGGTTCTCCGCCTCCGCGGTGGCGCGAAGAAGAGGAAGAAGAAGACTTACACCAAGCCGAAGAAGATCAAGCACAAGCATAAGAAGGTTAAGCTCGCCGTGCTCCAGTTCTACAAGGTTGATGATTCTGGAAAGGTGCAGAGGCTGAGGAAGGAGTGCCCTAATGCTGAGTGTGGCGCCGGGACTTTTATGGCTAATCATTTTGACAGGCACTACTGCGGTAAGTGTGGGCTTACGTATGTTTACAATAAGGCCGGTGGAGATTGAGAAGTTTCCAATGTTTTCTTAAACCCTCCCCCGTAGTCGTCTTTGTTGAACGATTTTTATTGTTTAGGTTATGTTTTGATGGAATTATGAATTTTGGTTTAAATTGTGTTAAGACATAATTTAATTTATAATATGTTTAACAATTAATGCTGATTTTGGCATTAGTTATTTTACTTAATTTTATGGCCATTTTTTATGGTTTATGATTACCCTCGTGCAGGTTTGTCAAATGACTAATATTTTAGAATGGGTATATTTTTGATTTTATATTTGATAGATATATGTATGCCCCATGTTATCTCACATTGCATGGATTTGTGTGTTCTTGAATCTGCGAAAGTATCCTGAATTTGAATTTATATTAGTCATTGTGTCTTTTCTTGAATTGCAACCCAATCATCTGATGATTATAATTTTAATTATTTTCTTGGTGTCCTTGTTTACATACAGTTATTAGTTGTTTATCTACCTCTCTCAATCTATGTAGAGGTATATATATATATATGCCTTATATTAACTGTAAAGTGGCCTGTTTTTGTATGGTTTTGGAGGAACACAACTTAATATCTGTTATAGCTGCACGTATATATCATTGAGGTTTGGCTACATATTATATATCATTGAGGTTTGGCTACATATTATATATCATTGAGGTTTGGCTACATATTATATTTTTGTCACTAGATTTGTTTGGTATATTCATTGCTTAACGTGTACATACATGAATATAAGTTAGAACAAATATCCATCAATGGATTTATGGATTGATGTATTGCTTGATTGATTATGATTAGGTGATGTTGCTCTGCAATCTGTTGTGTTGTCTACATTTATTATATTTGGTTCAAATGTTTGTGTTGTTAAATAGATGAATCTTTGAAACAATAAAATATATAGTCCTTTCCTTACCAGGAGCTATTGGTGTAGATTATAGATAATTGAAAATTCATGTGGTTGTGTTCTTTCTAATATTTGTATGGAATTTGTTTAGGAATCATTAAGTTTCTGTACTTTTCCTATATTGTTTCAAAACAAATTATACTTGAAAATTAAGTTTCAGAAAGGATTTATGCTGCTACTAATAAAATAGGGAGCATTCTTGAATTCAATATTTCTTAATACTCAATATCAAATTTTTGCTGGTGCGTATGCTTGACTTTTCTTAGTTGAACCCTTACATTTTGGGAAGAGTTTCTCAAAAATTTCTTTTTGAATCAAAATTAAGTATTTTATTTTTTCGAAAACACCAAAACATGTTCCTGATTTTATTAAACGTGAATTAAGTTGAAGTATTACATCTGAGAATATTAATTAAGAGAACTTTGCAGTCACTAAGTTAGTTGTTGAATTAACTTGACGTTAGGAATATATGATGAATCATTCTTGAGAGCTGTGTGCTTTGATTTTACAAATGGATTTTGATGTTTTATTGCGTTTGAAATGTGTTTGTATGTTTGCAAGCGTTATCAATATGAAAGTTTTGGGGTATAATATGGACAACTATAGTTTTCAAGAATTCAAGTATGATATATATATATTGGAATGTTTTAAATGTTGTGTATTTTAAGAACATGTGATTTGTTATGAAAATGATTAGTTTTGATGTTTGAAGTTTGCTTAATTTAAAATGAAATTTTTTTTGCTTGTTGACGTAAGTTAAATATTCATTTTGTTTCTCGTAATTCGAAATTTCATGCACATGATATTTTTCCTTTGAACATGATAAAATTATAAAAATAAAATTAATGCTTTTAGTCCAATAGGCATTGAAATATATATATTTATACACGTTCATGTTTCATTGCATAAAAAATCCTGTATAATTAATTTTGTGCTAAAAGAGTTATGAATGTTTTTCTAGTCTAGTTTCGAAAATATCATCATTTGTTCTCTCTGAAGACTAGTTCTAGTAATATTTATAATCAAAATCAATTTAAAAGTATTAACACAATTCACTTTTAAACTCAAGTAAGTTGTCAATCTTAAATTAAATTCCATCTTGTACTACAAGTTAAGAATCAAGATGTTGCTTATGGTCCTAGTCAAAAGAAGTTGTTAATATTGATGAACATATCCAAAAATAAACATAATAAATTTTAGTTTTTGAACTATTTTAATTGGAAATAAATTATATGTCTTATTTTTTTAGTTTAGTTCATCCATTTTCTCTCAAAATTACTCACCAATAAAAAAATTCACATAATCTCAATAGTGAAAGGACAAAGATGTCCTAATATCACTTGTTATTGGAACCACTTGATAAAGATTATAGTGAAACACATAATTCATATTAGGGGCTAATGTGAAATAAATAATTCATAGTAGGAATTAAAATGAAAAAATAATATAAAGGAGCACTCTATAGAAAATTAATGATAAGAGGGATTTAAAATGATATTTACCATAACCTACTCTAATAATTTGCACAACAAAAACAATAACTGACCAAATGATCAAGCCAAAGTAGTACTAATATTGTACATATTTTTTGGGGGACCGTGGCTCCCTCTGGCTAATGGGTAGCTCCGCTCGCTATAAACGATGTTTTAAAGCTCTAAGGCCATTTCCAAAGACCAAGGGATGGAGATTTCACAAAGTCCATATCACTTAGTTTTCAACTTTTCGAGTAGGGCTGGGTAAATGGGATTGGGTTTCGGGTACCCGTCCCATCCCGATCGGGTTTTTCCCATTTGGGACGGGACAAAACGGGTATTTTTTCATTTAGGACGGGACAAAACCCGGTCAAGAAAAATCGGGACGGGTTTCGGGTATTGATCCCCACCCGATCGGGAAACTCGGTCCTATTTTATAGTTTAATTAAAAATATATATATATAATCAAAATACCTAATCTAAATCTAAAATTCAACCATACAGATCTCATTCTACGTATTCTTCTTCTCTAAAATCCAAACATACAAGTTAATATATCTAATCAAAATACTTAACTCCAGCACAGCTCAACTCCTGCCATCCGCCACTGATCCGTTGCTCGCCGACGTCCGAGTTTTTCAACATATATCATCTCAGAGGATTTCAATTTTCAAACTTCTCCAGTAATTTCCTTTAATCAGATCATGAGGTTTTGATATATTTCTGAGTCTACATGTTGTGCATAAGATGGTGAAATGGCATACCAAAATGGACACATAAGATCCGAGGCGGTTTGAAAATTGCATTAAACTAAAAATAATTAATAGTTTATCGGGACACCCGGTCCAGTCCCGAAATTCTGAAATTAAATCTGGTACCCGAAACTCTCCGGACCTTGGTTGATCTACCGGGTTTCGGGATTTGAATTTGAGATCCCGAAACTCGATATCCCGTCCCGAAATACCCGAATTCCCGAAATCCCGTCCCGATCCCACCCCTATTTTCGAGAATATCTTAGCGGATGAATTAGTAGTTGTTGTCCTTGTTTCTTTAGTATCTTTAGTGGTTCCTAGCCCTGTCATGTTTCTTGGATTGTTTACAAGTTGTATTCATTCTCTTATATGACAAATCTAAGTGAAAAGACAACATGATGATACTTCTTCAGATGATGAAGATGCAAGGTCAAAATAGGTGCCACGAATCCTCTTGAAAGAGAGTGGTGTCTTCAGGAACGCGAACACATGTGGTGCATGGCTGTCGTCAGCTCGTATTGTACATTTATTATGCAATTTGTGATACTTGAACGGTCAATTTTTTTCCTTAACTTCCCTTTTTACAAATGAAAGCCGAGTACTTGTGGTAGAACGGGCCAATATGGTATTTGACAATAAAGTGATAGACGGAACTGCCATGAAACGACTTATTAGTTGATTAATAGATCACTTCGGAATGACCATTTACATTGATTAAAGGGTAGGTTCCTTTGAATCCACCTATTCATTGTTTCAAGGGTTGGAGCAGTTGGCTTACCCATCTCCATCCCTTGAGTCTTTAAGCCAAACTTTAAATATAATGTTGTATCTATCTCTTTGCAAATTCAAGTTCGGCAAAAGTGTAGGTATACTTTCTCCTTTCTATTGCACATTTGATCCCAAATTTTGTATAGCGCCCCATGTGTTGCGCCTCTACGAGTTGATACATCACAATATCACGAAAACCTTGATAATTTTGATCGGCTAGAACATAGATATTATCAAGGCAGGCAGGCGGAATTCAGGATATCAAGATCTAAACTAGAGAACAAAAGGGGCAATCGAAATCTCTTCTTGAAGAGAGAGAGAGAAAGATCGATCGAGTGAGAGAGAGAGTTTTGACTTGTGTTTCTTGTATTCTATAATATGTTAGTATGTATGTTAGATATGATATATATTCTCATATATATATATATATATATATATATATATATATATATATATATATATATATATATATATAAAAGTCTTCTAATTAATTAATGGTCCATTATCTTTAATTAATTATGGCCCTATTTAATTTTTCAATTAGATAGTTCGATTAAATTAATTAATTAATATCTCATTTAATTAAATTAGACTCTCAAGTCTTTTAATTAAACAATTCTATAATTAATTAAATTAAATTAAATTAAATTAATTATCTTAGAAATTAAATTCCAATTTAATTCATAATCTTGACAATTCCAATTGGATCTCGCCCCGCTTCAATTGGGTCGATCAAGTCATCATTTGTTTCCTTGTTTTCTCTTAATGTGTATTGTGTATGCCCCGTAGGTTCACCACATAATTAGTCGTGAGTTATAATTAGATATTCATTTAATTATGCTCGTATTAAATATTCTAAATCAATCGTACACTCTGTCGCCTGATCATTCCAAAATTAGCACTCCTGCCAATTTGAGAATTCTGTCACATTTCATAGTTGATGTCTGGCCACAAAGCCATGGAGCCCAACAGGGCCGGCCCTAAGCGTAAGCCGCACATGCGGTCGCTTAGGGCCACCGGTGAACGAGGGCCTCCAATAACAAAATATTTTAATATATATGTAATATATATGTATATATATTTATATGTATGTATAAATTATACGAAAATTGCTTGTGGCATAGATGGAAAACCTCCTGATGAGTGTGCCTGAGGTCAGTGTTCGAATCCTTGCATCTTCATATTGCCTTTAATTTTGGTTATTTTGGTTTTGGAGCTAAGATTTTAGTATGGAAAGTCCAAATGCATAGCTAAAGAAATCAGGCCCAACATATTTACAATTAAATCAACGAAATCCCATTAATTAAGATAGGTATTGTCTAAATCAAAAAGTAAGAAAATGAATCTTTGTATTGCAATTTAAAATTTTGGAGTTGTGAGTCATGTAACCAAGAGATCCATATTAGTATAGGGGGATTCTAGGGTGCCGTCACGTCATGTGACGTTAGTTTATTTTAGACCATTAGATTCAAACTATATAATCACAACCATAAATATTTTTTAATTTAAAATAAATAAAAATTAAATTAACAATTGGTGACTTGTATAATCGGTTAATTACGTTTTAGTATCTAACACAATCTCTCTCCTAATTCCACATATCACTACTCCTACTCCCTCCACTCTTTCCATCGCCCTCCACAAATCACCATCTCCATATTCATTTATTTATTGTGCATAGGAATCATTAGTCAGGTAAACCAAGAATTTGTGAATGAAAATTAAGAAGAATTTAAAAAAAGATTGAATCACCTTAATCAATCTAATCCAAGACTTTGTGTTGCCTCAATTTCGTGAAAATATTGAGCCCTAGAAATTAAAATTTGATCATGGTAAGTTTGATTAAGGGAGAAGAGCTAATTTTTCTATGAATGAAAAGAATTGCAATTTTTTTTAAACTTAATAGTTCCAAAATGTGTAAAATCAAATTATTTCTCAAGTGAAATAAAGAAAAAAAATCAAAGTAATATTTATTAACGGTTTTAATTATTTAAAATTTAATGTTATTTTGATTATTTATAAAGTAATAATAAATATATGTTTAAATTTTACAAAATAATTTTTTTACTTTATAAAATTTAATTATCTAAATTTTAATTATTATTTAAAAAAAGTAATGCTAAATATATCTTTATATATGTTTAAACGTAGTTATCTTCCATTTTCCCTCCAAAATCACTTGCGTGATTTGCACGCCTGCACATGATCAACCCCTTCTCGCTCAGCGGGATGCTTTACCCCTAACCCTATTAGTACTAACCAATTTACTGATAATTTGTCACATAACATGGTATATATCTCACATGTAGTAATACAGACTCACATAGCAAGTATTGACTCCACAAACATAGTATGGTCTCATATTAGTTGTACTTAGCCGCATTGTGAAGTATTATCATTAATACTAACACATGCATATAATTCTTCACATTACATAGAATAATGTCTCACATGTAATATTATTGACTCTCCATACTTAGTACGATTCATATAGTATTAGCATTAGTAGTGACCAATTTTATGATAATTATTCACAATACATGGTATATGTCTCACATGTAGTAGTATAGACTTACATAACATAATACTGACTCCACATACTTATTACAGTCCCATATTAGTAGTAATTAGACACATTATGTAGTAATATCATTAGTACTAAATAATGTATATAATTCCTCACATTACATAGTATAATGTCTCACATGTAATAGTATTGACTTCACATACACAGTACAATCTCATATTAGTAGTAATTAATCACATTATATAGTATTAACATTAGTAGTGACCAATTTTATGATAATTATTCACAATACATGGTATATGTCTCATATGTAGTAGTATATACTCACATAACATAGTACTGACTCCACATACTTAGTACGGTCCCATATTAATAGTAATTAGACACATTATGGAGTATTATCATTAGTACTAAATATTGTCTATAATTCCTCACATTACATATTATAATATCTCACATGTAATAGTATTGACTTCACATACACAGTACGGTCTCATATTAGTACTAATTAGTCACATTATATAGTATTAACATTAGTACTGACCAATTTTCTGATAATTTTTTACATTATATGGTATATGTCTCACATATAGTATTATAGACTCACGTAACATAGTACTAACTCCACATACTTAGTACGGTCTCATATTAGCAGTAATTACCCACATAACATAGTACTGACTCCACATACTTAGTACGGTCTCATATTAGCAGTAATTACCCACATTTTGGAGGATTATCATTAGTACTAATCATTGTATATAATTATTCACATTACATAGTATACTGTCTCACATGTAACAGTATTGACTCCACATACTTAGTACGGTCTCATATTAGTAGTAATTAGTCACATTATATAGTATTAGCATTAGTACTGACCAATTTTCTTGATAAATTTTCACATTACATGATATATGTCTCACATGTAGTAGTATAGACTCACATAACATAGTACTGACTCCACATACTTAGTACGGTTCTGTACTAGTAGTAATTAACCATATTATGGAGTATTATCATCAGTACTAACCATTATGTATAATTCTTCACATTACATAGTATAATGCCTCTGTAATAATATTGACTCCATACACTTAATATAGTCATAGTATTAGCATTAGTAATAAAATTAGTACTGACCAATTTTCTTATAATTTTTCACATTACAAGGTATATATCACACATGTAGTAGTATAGACTCACATAAAATAGTAATGACTCCACATACTTAGTATGATCTCATATTAGTAGTAATTAGCCATATTGTGGAGTATTATCATTAGTACTAATCATTGTATATGATTATTCACATTACATAGTATAACGTCTCACATGTAATAGTATTGACTCCACATATTTAGTACGGTCTCATATTAGTAGTAATTAGTCATATTATATAGTATTAGCATTAGTACTGGACAATTTTCTGATAATATTTCACATTACATAATATATGTTTCACATGCAGTAGTATAGACTCACATAACATAGTACTAATGCTAATACTATAGGCGTGGTCAAGAGTATTAAAGAGGTTGAATCTTGCTTTAGATGGAAGATTGGAAATGGGACATCGGTGTCATTTTGGTTTGATAGATGGACTGGACAGAATCCGTTATACAATTTTGTTGATGGGGAGATTTTGGAGGAAGAAAAAAAATGGAAAGTCTCGGATGTTATTAACCCCGAAGGGCAATGGAACGTAGAAAAAATCAAAACTAAGTTGCAAGATGGTTCCTTGGAAGCCATTCTCAATACCCCTTTACCTTTAAACCTTGATAGAGATGATCAAGTGATTTGGAGCGGCTCGGCAAATGGTCAATTCTTGTGTAAATCTGCATACTCATGTGCAATTAATCAAAGAAAGAACAGCCCACCCCCTGTGGAAAACTACACGTGGATCTGGAAGGTGAGGTGTGCGTATAGAATTCAACACTTTATTTGGCTCTGCAGCCACAAAAGTAGTGCCACAAATGATCTACGCAAACAGAGGCATCTCACGGACTCAAACCTCTGTCCAAGATGCCATGTCCAGGAGGAAACAATCACACATGCTCTTCGTGACTGTGTTTGGGCGAAGAGAATTTGGGAATTCATCATCCTACCGACACAATACTACGAGTTTATGAGCACAAACTTGAATTCATGGATAAAGGACAACCTAACCAAGTTAAATTTCAGCAACATTATTGCCCCCGAAATCGCGTGGAAAAAGATATTTGCAGCAACAATCTGGGCCATTTGGAAGGCTAGAAATAGAATGATTTTCGACAACACACCGGAGAATCTGAAAAACATAATTTTCGGAATCAAACTCATGGCGCGGGACACTGATCACGCCTTCCCGGAGAAAAGACTGAGTAACAAAGTGATGGAGGTAGATGTGAGATGGACAAAACCGGAACAAGGATGGGTCAAAATCAATACAGATGGCAGCGTACTTACAAGTAAAAAAAGTGCCGCTGCGGGGGGCATTATTAGGGATGCTGAGGGTAAATGGATTTTGGGTTTCTCGAGAGGCTTGGGAGACGTTTCCATAACAGTGGCTGAGCTTATGGCTGCTAGAGATGGTTTAACTATTGCCTGGGAAAGACGATTTCGACGTGTCGTTCTTGAACTTGATTCTAAAGTTGTTGTCCAACTCATACAAGCGGAAGATATTTCCTCTCACCCCTTGGGTCGCATAATTGAAGATTGTAGACGTCTACTTGGAATGCCGTGGGAGAGTAGAGTTCAGCATACCTTAAGAGACGGTAATTCTTGCGCAGATGCCTTGGCTAAAAAGGGACACGAATATTGGCATAGTTTTCAGATCTGGGAAACCCCACCCCCAGAAGTTCTTGACTTGATTAGTAGGGATCTAATATAATAGTTTAGTTTAACCTGTACGTTTTCACTACCAAAAAAAAAAAAAAACATAACATAGTACAGACTCCACATACTTAGTACGGTCCCATATTAGTACTAATTAGCCACATTATGGAGTATTATCATTAGTACTAATCATTGTATATAATTATTCACATTACATAGTACAATGTCTCACATGTAATAGTATTGACTTCACATACTTAGTACGGTCTCATATTAGTAGTAATTAGTCACATTATATAGTATACCAATTTTCTGATAATTTTTCACATTACATGATATATGTCTCACATGTAGTAGCATGGACTCACATAACATAGTACTGACTCCACATACTTACTACGGTCTCGTACTAATAGTAATTAACCACATTATGAAGTATTATCATCAATACTAACCATTATGTATAATTCTTCGCATTACATAGTATAATGTCTCACATGTAATAGTATTGACTCCACATACTTAATATGGTCCATAGTATTAGCATTAGTACTAACCAATTTTTTGATAATTTTTCACAATACATGGTATATATCTCACGTGTAGTAGTATAGACTCAAATAATATAGTACTGACTGCACATACTTAGTACGATCCCATATCGTTTATTATAAAAATATTATTTACTAAATTATTTATTTATTTTATAATAATTTATTATTTATAATTTATTATTGATGTGATTAAATATTACAATGAATGTGGTCAAATAATAGTATAGTACAATTACTTATGGTAGTAGTATTATGACCTGTTAGTAACTTGATAAGTAGGTAACTTATTAATGATGTGTCATTATTCTATTAGTTATAACTTACGTCATGTGACGTGACGTCACCCTAGAATTTTCCTATTAGTATATTAACAAAAAAATTATTTGACTTGATGATGAGCTTTTAAGTATTTATTGTTTCAAACTTGAATATTATTTGAATGACACTTATGTTATAGATGAGATTGACTTAATTATTTGAGTTGAGAGTCTTAAGATATATTTTACCAAAAGAACTAAAAAACTTGAATTATTTGCAAACTATATAATGTTGATTTCTCAAATAGATGGATTGCTTATAGAATATTGTTAATTATTCTCGTTACAGTTGCAGTTGTAGAGATAATATTTTCGAAACTATATTTGATTAAGCCTTACTTCTGATCAACCATTGTCAAAGAATAAATGGAATTGGTTAGCCATATTGTTGATTGAAAAATATTTGTTATGCAAGTTTAATTAGTGATTTTGCTATAAAAAATGCTAGTAGAAGAATATTTAAGTAATATTTTACTAAGATTTTATGTGTTTATGTCACATTCATATATGTTATCATTTTCTTATTAAATAGAAGCGTATCTCGTATTACCGATATTTTTTACAAAGCGATATTATATTTTATTCACATTATTTTTGTTTCTTATTTTTCTAATTAATAGTTTTATTTTTACAAAAAAATACATTAGTTATTAACATAATTTAGTTGCACATGAAAACTTAAGGGCCGCAATTTTATAGTTAGCTTAGGGTCACCAAAAATTCAGGACCGGCCCTGGAGCCCAATCACTGGTGAATTAATTCAGTGAACCTTTTATTCATTTACAATAATCATATATGACATGATCTCTCCATTAATCGAATTATCAGTCGAAACTTAAGGGTCTGGACTTTTCATCGATTCCCTTTCATCGTCTTGACATTATTTACTCTGATCTCGAAAATATTCTCTTTGACTTAATCTTTATGAGCTACTTTCATAAAGCCGTCAGATACCTTGGCCGAGGGTTTTACCATGATATGTTTCTCACAGAAATTCATAGAAGAATTTCCCAACCTATCAAGTCGGGTCAATGGATCATTTGTTGATAATATGAACCTGCATACGAGTTCCCCTATACCTAACGTGAATCCTCCGAGATATTCTGGTAATCTTCAGTCTCTAGAAACTCACATCAAAGTACAAACGTTCTCACACCATGTACACCCTATCACTTCAAGTATTAGGGATCGTTCGTCGTATATTATTGCAAATAGGAATAACTTCGACCCCGATATGAGACTACCGTTTCCATGGTAAGGTATTTCCTGATTGGGGTATTCGGTGCACTTGTCTACCCAACAAGTCACCCACTTCTGTGTATCGACTATCCCAGTCATGCTCGTGGGCCCCAGTGTCCTCCACTTTATCGAAGTATACATATCAGTGCGAGTCTAACCGAATCCAATGATATCCTATCTCAAATGGATTCTACGACTCTTGAATATGTTCTAGATCACGGCCTTGGGGATGTCCACGGGTTGTCCCAAAGCCCTGTGATTTAAGGAGTTCTATCCTTATGCTTAGATAATTATTACACAAGATAATGTTGACCATTTATTAACCTAAATTGAATAGTTCCCTATTTATTACAATAAATGGCAGCCGTACAATTGGCTTGTCGGACACTATTTCTATCATGCAATTGTTCATTATACAGACTACTCTACGGATCTGTCAGTCGCATTAAATGAACCATGCTGATACGAGGTAATTTGAACTACTCGTCCAATCATTTGCCAGAAATACCCTTCTCGGACATCATTTATTACACCAAGTGCATTTATTAATGTTGGAATGACTTAAGATCTCTTTCCATTTTGCTGGTTGAATCCACTCTGCTGATGAACACTTTGTTGAATCAAATCGAACTAATCTGATTTGAGACTGCTGATATCCACCAATCTAATTCCGTACTCAACTTGAGACCACTTGTCTTCCTGACAAAAATTCAATCTTCTAATTTTACTTGACTTCTCGTTTGAACATTTTAAAGGTTTACTAAGCTTCCATTACTTAGCTGATAACTTGGGAAATCATCAAAACCTTCCTTAACCTTCTTCAGCTTCATCTAACATGAGACATTCATATGGAACGTATTGACTCGGAAGACAACATAGCTGATCCACTTACGAAGCTGTTGTCACAAAATGTGTTCGAGGGACATCTTGTAAAGATGGTCTTAGAAGTGTTTTGATTGGCTTTAGGGCAAATGAGAGATTGATAGGATAGTGCCCTGCAACTCAATATGTTTAACTTGTAATATGACTATTCTGTAATAAACTTTTCAATTAAATGATAAACACGCAAAGTTTATTTTTAATGTATAGAATGAACAATGGCCACATTCATCTCCGTGAATACATTTAAGCGATTCGTTGAAATTCTAAGATCACATTCGACTATGGGATAAATCACTTCAATACGAGTGCAATCATGGAACAGTCTCTAAGGTCGTGATCTTAAAACATGTTCCAGTCATAGATTTCGAATGATACGGGTATCGAAGGAATCGCTAAACTTGTACGGTTATGCCTAATTCACATGGAATGAATTTGTTGCGTTTCATGAACAAGGCAATTGATGCTAGTGCATATGAGTATATGGTTCGATAGGGATCGAACGCATCAAACGATCCAAACAAAGAAACCCATTCTGGAAACGCATCTCGCATATCGGTAATGAGATGCTTCTCAAGACTTATAATAAAGTACGAATTAGTCCTTAGACTTGAGATACTAGGGAAAATTCAATGCACGGGTGTGCGTACTTTGATTTAGGTGCTGACCACGTAGCCTGATCATTGTGTGCCTACTTTGGGTACGTATATTCGTTTATGCGAATGGTTAGTATCAATACGGGACCTACCGAATCATCGTAATGGATGAAAGAATTTCCTATACATTATTAGATAATAGATTTCAAGAAATCCGTGGCCATGGTCGGTGATTGATTTGGAAAGGAGTTAATTTAGCAGTTGCACTGGAATTATAATCCAGAATTAGAAAGTACATAATCGAGATAATGAGATGTGCCGATCAAATCACACACCCTAGTTCTCGATCAAAAAATTAAGTCTATAGAAGGATTCTATGTACATGGAAGTTATAAAAGGTGAGGTTCACAAGATCAATTCACTTGAAGTTGAGCCTCATGGGCTTCTGGCTAGACATCGACCATGAGTTGTAGGTACTCCTGAATTAATAGGAGATTAATTTTGGAGTGGTAAATTAAATGTGTTTATTGATCGGAGCAATCAATCGCTCATAATTAAATTACGAAGAGTTTGTGGGCCTGCAGTAAAATGATGGTGAACCTAGAGGGTCACACACAATACAGTTGGATAGTAACAGTAAAAAAAGAAAACAATTGATTTAAAGAAGTTAAATCAATAATTTAATTGAATTAAAGTGTTTGTTCAATTTAAATAATAGTTAATTAGATGGTCTATTTAATTAAATATTAATTAAAGTGTTAATTTATAAAATAGAGGAATTAATTAAATTAATTAGGCTCATCTAATTAAGGAGGTAATTATATGGGCCATAAAAAAGGCTTGCACGACAAGGGAAATTGGTGGCTTATAAATATGAGTCTTAAGAGACTCCTTAAACCTAATCTTGAAATTGCAAAAATAAACCCTAGCCGCCCATTCTCTTGATCTTCTCTCCCATTTGGATCTAGATCTGAAGATCCTCCATTTGACAAACCTTATAGTTCTAGTTCTAAGCCCGTGACTTGAAGGTGTTGCTACGATCCACTGGTGTGGATTCTTTCTAGAGGCACGACATGGAGTGCTACTGTGAATCAAAAGAAGATCGGAGATTTTTACCACCGAACATGTGGTGAGGTAAATCACAGATAGCCCCCTTTCTTGATTTTGATTTTATTACTTTGTGCTTTAATTCAACATTTTCGCTTATGTAAGATGAAAATCGATTTATGGGATGTATGGGTACCTCGGAATATCTTTAAAATTCCGAATTTTTATTCTTCTAATAATTGAGGTATCCCAACATCGACAACCCACCATCATCAAAGAACAAAAATTTATTTTTCTATTTTTTTGGTTTGCATTTTCGAAATTAATTCTGCACTTAATTATTTTGTATGAAAAGATTTCGTGAAGAATCATATCCTTGGTGTAATTAAGTAATAAATTAAGAGATAGGTGTTCCTCATATAAAAATTCACATTAATTGCCGGTCCTTCCTAAAACTAAAGGGTAAAAGATTATAAATTAAAAATAATTAGCAAATACTAGTTTGAAGATATAAAAAGATGACAGTAAAACTGGTGAAGGATTTTAAACAATCTCGAAAAAAAGAATGAAATGTTTCAATCGATTTTCTAGGAAAGAATTAGTCTTTATCTGTATTTAGAGATCTACATGTCCCAAATTTTATTCAATTAACTATAAGTTTATTTAATTAAATATTGTCCCATTTCTTTTTTAAAGAGCTATGATATGACCAAAATAGAGAGGAGTATAGTAAATGAAAAATAACCATGGAAGAGATTGTATGAGTAATTAAATAGAGTTGAACATTAAAGGGTATATTAGGTAGTATATAAATATTTCTCCGCCTACAATATTTGTTTCTCTGGCAATATCCCAAGCCCAAAACGAAATGCAAGTATTTGATTAATTCATACCAACATACGCAGTGTGTTGGTATTAACTAAATTACTAATAAAATATGTACGAAAAATTTCATGCTTAATTGGATAATAGAGGATAATTTGCTATTTAGCTCTTTATTTCTATAATTATCACGTATATTGGTGAGGCTGTCATATTTTCATCACTTTCATCGTGTAAAATATAACACCTATAATCAGTATTTCCCATTTCCCATTCCCTCAAGAGATATAATCAAAATCCTTTATTTTCTTCTCCCTCTTATATTTTTTTGTTTGTTTGTTTAACTAATCATTTACACACTCCATACGGACCGGGTTGCCAAAAAAAGCAAAAAAAAAAAAAAAAAAAAAAAAAAAAACACTCAAGTTTTTTGCAATAAAAGTATGTTATAGTGTATTGATGGCACTTGACTTTTGTCTATGACCGCTAACAACATATTTTCTATAATATTAATGTTACTCATTGTCTAATGTCATTTAACCCTTAACCACCAAAATCTGCCACCAACTTTCCTACTCACCATTCTTGTCTTTTTCTTCCCAACTCAACTTTGTTTTGCCTCTTTGTTTCATTTTTCACTTTCATTTCAAAATTACTCTGCTCTCATGTTTTTATTTCAAGGTTTGTAAAATTCTTACTTAACAGATTAATTATATATTCTTTAAGATTTTTTTTATTATATGTTTGATTAGTTGTACTGAATATTTATAGTTGCATGTAGTTTATTTTGAACTTAATTGATTAATTAGAGAAAATCTATTTATGAGTTTTTGTAAAGTTACGATCTTTTGTTTATTTTAGTGAATGATTTCGATGGTTTGGTATTCCTGAATTTTTATTAACCGCTCTGAGATTTTTTTTTTTTTTTTTTTTTTTGTGGTTGTTGATTTAATTTTCATTTGTATCCAGAACTAGATTTATGTTTAGTTCATGTTTCACTGAGTAAAAATTTAAGAAAAATGGCAAATGAGTGAATCTTGAGCTCCATTTTGTTTATCTTCATTTATCATTTACAAATTGAAACTCAAGAAACAAATGTAACCTTAAGGATTTGTTGAACTTAAGTTTTTGTTTGTATATAATCTGAATGATTGAATTTCACTCGGTTTTCATTACAATTTATGATGTATCTCTTATGTGTTATACTTTATCAGAATGTCGGACAATCAAGTGTAGAGGGTATAGAAAAAAATGAAAGTATTTTCAGAGAAGGGCAGCTATGTTACTTGTTATTACTTAAGAGACAACACTAGGAGTTCTCTTTTTGCTGTGGTGGGGATAGAGAAGAGTATAAACCACACTATCTATACAATAACAGACGAATTCTTACGTGTGATGGGGTCCAATGAGAAAATCAACGAAAAGATTAAGTGGAAGAGAAGTAGAGATGTTGTTAAGTTTCTCATATCAATAACCCGTACAAATGGCCTAATTTACAAAAATCCAAGTATGTGTCTTTCAAGTAAAACTTTAGTAATTTAGTTCTTCATCCTAATGATTTGCATGGCAATATATAATTATAAAGGTCAATAATTTTGGTATGTTTTATATTCCTTTATATCAGCTCACATCCTTTAGTTTTGGAAGTCTCACTCAACATTTTAGATTTGAGCTTTCCACATTTTGGTTTTCTTGTTGAGCAATTTTTAACCAAATTTGATTGTGGATATATGCATATGTGTTTATTCTAAAATGTTGAGTGAGACTTCCAAAACTAAGGGATGTGAACTGATATAAAGGAATCTAATACATACCAAAACTATAGAGCTTTATAATTTTATATGCCATGCAAATCATTAGGATGAAGAATTAAATTATTAAAGTTCTACTTAAAAGGCACATACTTGGATTTTTGTAAATTGGGCCTTTTATACGGGTTATTGATATGAGAAACTCAACAACATCTTTTCTTCTCTTCCACTTAGTCTTTTCGTTGATTTTCTCAGTGGACCCCATCACACGTAAGAAGTCGTCTATTATAGTATAGATAATGTGGTTTCTACTCTTCTCTATCCCCACCGCAGCAAGAAGAGAACTCTTAGAGTTGTCAAATTTATGATGACAAACACATTCAGAAGATGATTTGTCAGAATATAAAGCATTTGACTTACATTGAAATTTTGTTTCAGGAAAATTAATTTTATTTTTCATAATAATTGTTGTTGAACTAGACAAAAATGAAAAGGTGATCTCATAGGATGCCATTTAGGTTGCAATATATTCAAAACAAATGAGCGACAAAACCCCAGTTCGTACAAATAGTGGGAGTCAATGGATCACCAAATAAGTTAGAACAAATATCCATCAATGGATTTATGTATTGCTTAATTGATTATGATTAGGTGATGTTGCTCTGCAATCTGTTGTGTTGTCTACATTTATTATATTTGGTTTAAATGTTTGTGTTGTTAAATAGATGAATCTTTGAAACCATAAAATATATAGTCCTTTCCTTACCAGAAGCTATTGGTGTAGATTATAGATAAATTCATGTGGTTGTGTTCTTTCTAATATTTGTATGGAATTTGTTTAGGAATCATTAAGTTTCTGTACTTTTTCTATATTGTTTCAAAACAAATTATACTTTAAAATTAAGTTTCAGAAAGGATTTATGCTGCTACTAATAAAATAGGGAGCATTCTTGAATTCAATATTTCTTAATACTCAATATCAAATTTTTGCTGGTGCGTATGCTTGACTTTTCTTAGTTGAACCCTTACATTTTGAGAAGAGCTAATCAAAAATTTCTTTTGGAATCAAAATTAAGTATTTTATTTTTTCGAAAACACCAAAACATGTTCCTGATTTTATTAAACGTGAATTAAGTTGAAGTATTACATCTGAGAATATTAATTAAGAGAACTTTACAGTCACTAAGTTAGTTGTTGAACTAACTTGACGTCAGGAATATATGATGAATCATTCTTGAGAGCTGTGTGCTTTGATTTTACACATGGATTTTGATGTTTTATTGCGTTTGAAATGTGTTTGTATGTTTGCAAGCGTTATCAATATGAAAGTTTTGGGGTATAATATGGACAACTATAGTTTTCAAGAATTCAAGTATGATATATATATTGGAATGTTTTAAATGTTGTGTATTTTAAGAACATGTGTTTTGTTATGAAAATGATTAGTTTTGATGTTTGAAGTTTGCTTAATTTAAAATGAAATTTTTTTTGCTTGTTGACGTAAGTTAAATATTCATTTTGTTTCTCGTAATTCGAAATTTCATGCACATGATATTTTTCCTTTAAACATGATAAAATGTTAAAAATAAAATTAATGCTTTTAGTCCAATAGGCATTGAAATATATATATATATTTATACACGTCCATGTTTCATTGCATAAAAAATCCTGTATAATCAATTTTGTGCTAAAAGAGTTATGAATGTTTTTCTAGTCTAGTTTCGAAAATATCATCATTTGTTCTCTCTGAAGACTAGTTCTAGTAATATTTATAATCAAAATCAATTTAAAAGTATTAACACAATCCGCTTTTAAACTCAAGTAAGTTGTCAATCCTAAATTAAATTCCATCTTGTACTACAAGTTAAGAATCAAGATGTTGCTTATGGTCCTAGTCAAAAGAAGTTGTTAATATTGATGAACATATCCAAAAATAAACATAACAAATTTTAGTTTTTGAACTATTTTAATTGGAAATAAATTATATGTCTGATTTTTTTAGTTTAGTTCATCCATTTTCTCTCAAAATAACTCACCAATAAAAAAATTCACATAATCTCAATAGTGAAAGGACGAAGATGTCCTAATATCACTTGTTATTGGAACCACTTGATAAAGATTATAGTGAAACACATAATTCATATTAGGGACTAATGTGAAATAAATAATTCATAGTAGGAATTAAAATGAAAAAATAATATAAAGGAGCACTCTATAGAAAATTAATGATAAGAGGGATTTAAAATGGTATTTACCATAACCTACTCTAATAATTTGCACAACAAAAACAATAACTGACCAAATGATCAAGCCAAAGTAGTACTAATATTGTACATATTTTTTGGGGGACCGTGGCTCCCTCTGGCTAATGGGTAGCTCCGCTCGCTATAAACGATGTTTTAAATCTCTAAGGCCATTTCCAAAGACCAAGGGATGGAGATTTCACAAAGTCCATATCACTTAGTTTTCAACTTTTCGAGTAGGGCTGGGTAAATGGGATCGGGTTTTGGGTACCCGTCCCGTCCCGATCGGGTTTTTCCCATTTGGGACCGGACAAAACGGGTATTTTTTCATTTGGGACGGGACAAAACCCGGTCATGAAAAATCGGGATGGGTTTCGGGTATTGATCCCCACCCGATCGAGAAACCCGGTCCGATTATATAGTTTAATTAAAAATATATATATAATCAAAATACCTAATCTAAATCTAAAATTCAACCATACACATCTCATTCTACGTATTCTTCTTCTCTAAAATCCAAACATACAAGTTAATATATCTAATCAAAATACTTAACTCCAGCACAGCTCAACTCCTGCCATCCGCCACTGATCCGTTGCTCGCCGACGTCCGAGCAACATATATCATCTCAGAGGATTTCAATTTTCAAACTTCTCCAGTAATTTCCTTTAATCAGATCTTGAGGTTTTGATATATTTCTGAGTCTACATGTTGTGCATAAGATGGTGAAATGGCATACCAAAATGGACACATAAGATCTGAGGCGGTTTGAAAATTGCATTAAACTAAAATAATTAATAGTTTATCGGGACACCCGGTCCCGTCCCGAAATCCTGAAATTAAATCGGGTACCCAAAACTCTCCGGACCTTTGTTGATCTACCGGGTTTCGGGATTTGAATTTGAGATCCCGAAACTCGATATCCCGTCCCGAAATACCCGAATTACCGAAATCCCGTCCTGACCCCACCCCTATTTTCGAGAATATCTTAGCGGAGAATTAGTAGTTGTTGTCCTTGTTTCTTTAGTATCTTTAGTGGTTCCTAGCCCTGTCATATTTCTTGGATTATTTACAAGTTGTATTCATTCTCTTATATGAAAAATCTAAGTGAAAAGACAACATGATGATACTTCTTCAGATGATGAAGATGCAAGGTCAAAATAGGTGCCGCGAATCATCTTGAAAGAGAGTGGTGTCTTCAGGAACGCGAACACATGTGGTGCATGGCTGTCGTCAGCTCGTATTGTACATTTACCTTGCAATTTGTAATACTTGAACGGTCAATTTTTTTCCTTAACTTCCCTTTTTACAAATGAAAGTCGAGTACTTGTGGTAGAACGGGCCAATATGGTATTTGACAATAAAGTGATAGACGGAACTGCCATGAAACGACTTATTAGTTGATTAATAGATCACTTCGGAATGACCATTTACATTGATTAAAGGGTAGGTTCCTTTGAATCCACCTATTCATTGTTTCAAGGGTTGGAGCAGTTGGCTTACCCATCTCCATCCCTTGAGTCTTTAAGCCAAACTTTAAATATAATGTTGTATCTATCTCTTTGCAAATTAAAGTTCGGCAAAAGTGTAGATATACTTTCTCCTTTCTATTGCACATTTGATCCCAAATTTTGTATAGCGCCCTATGTGTTGCGCCTCTACGAGTTGATACATCACAATATCACGAAAACCTTGATAATTTTAATCGGCTAGAACATAGATATTATCAAGGCAGGCAGGCGGAACTTAGGATATCAAGATCTAAACTAGAGAACAAAAGGGGCAATCGAAATCTCTTCTTGAAGAGAGAGAGAAAGATCGATCGAGTGAGAGAGAGAGTTTTGACTTGTGTTTCTTGTATTCTATAATATGTTAGTATGTATGTTAGATATGATATATATTCTCATATAATTATATATAAAAGTCTTCTAATTAATTAATGGTCCATTATCTTTAATTAATTATGGCCCTATTTAATTTTTCAATTTGATAGTTCGATTAAATTTATTAATTAATATCTCATTTAATTAAATTAGACTCTTAAGTCTTTTAATTAAAAAATTCTATAATTAATTAAATTAAATTAAATTAATTATCTTAGAAATTAATTCCAATTTAATTCATAATCTTGACAATTCCAATTGGATCTCTCCCCGCTTCAATTGGGTCGATCAAGTCATCCTTTGTTTCCTTGTTTTCTTTAATGTGTATTGTGTATGCCCCGTAGGTTCACCACATAATTAGTCGTGAGTTATAATTAAATATTCATTTAATTATGCTCGTATCAAATACTCTAAATCAATCGTACACTCTGTCGCCTGATCATTCCAAAATTAGCACCCCTGCCAATTTGAGAATTCTGTCACATTTCATAGTCGATGTCTGGCCACAAAGCCATGGAGCCCAACAGGGCCGGCCCTAAGCGTAAGCCGCACATGCGGTCGCTTAGGGCCACCGGTGAACGAGGGCCTCCAATAACAAAATATTTTAATATATATGTAATATATATGTATATATATTTATATGTATGTAATAATTATATGAAAATTGCTTGTGGCATAGATGGAAAACCTCCTGATGAGTGTGCGTGAGGTCAGTGTTCGAATCCTTGCATCTTCATATTGCCTTTAATTTTGGTTATTTTGGTTGTGGAGCTAAGATTTTAGTATGGAAAGTCCAAATGCATAGCTAAAGAAATCAGGCCATACATATTGTCAATTAAATCAACGAAATCCCATTAATTAAGATAGGTATTGTCTAAATCAAAAAGTAAGAAAATGAATCTTTGTATTGCAATTTAAAATTTTGGAGTTGTGAGTCATGTAACCAAGAGATCCATATTAGTATATTAACAAAACAATTATTTGACTTGATGATGTAATAATTTATTGATGATGAGCTTTTAAGTATTTATTGTTTCAAACTTGAATATTATTTGAATGACACTTATGTTATAGATGAGATTGACTTAATTATTTGAGTTGAGAGCCTTAAGATATATTTTACCAAAAGAACTAAAAAACTTGAATTATTTGCAAACTATATAATGTTGATTTCTTAAATAGATGGATTGCTTATAGAATAGTGTTAATTATTCTCGTTACAGTTGCAGTTGTAGAGATAATATTTTCGAAGCTATATTTGATTAAGCCTTACTTCTGATCAACCATTGTCAAAGAATAAATCGAATTGGTTAGCCATATTGTTGATTGAAAAATATTTGTTATGCAAGTTTAATTAGTGATTTTGCTATAAAAAATGCTAGTAGAAGAATATTTAAGTAATATTTACTAAGATTTTATGTGTTTATGTCACATTCATATATGTTATCATTTTCTTATTAAATAGAAGTGTATCTCGTATTACCGATATTTTTTACAAAGCGATATTATATTTTATTCACATTATTTTTGTTTCTTATTTTTCTAATTAATAGTTTTATTTTTACAAAAAAATACATTAGTTATTAACATAATTTAGTTGCACATGAAAACTTAAGGGCCGCAATTTTATAGTTAGCTTAGGGTCACCAAAAATTCAGGACCGGCCCTGGAGCCCAATCACTGGTGAATTAATTCAGTGAACCTTTTATTCATTTACAATAACCATATATGACATGATCTCTCCATTAATCGAATTATCAGTCGAGACTTAAGGGTCTGGACTTTTCATCGATCCCCTTTCATCTTCTTGACATTATGTACTCTGATCTCGAAAATATTCCCTTTGACTTAATCTTTATGAGCTACTTTCATAAAGCCGTCAGATACCTTGGCCGAGGGTTTTACCATGATATGTTTCTCACAGAAATTCATAGAAGAATTTCTCAACCTATCAAGTCGGGTCAATGGATCATTTGTTGATAATATGAACATGCATACGAGTTCCCCTATACCTAACGTGAATCCTCCGAGATATTCTGGTAATCTTCAGTCTCTCGAAACTCACATCAAAGTACAAACGTTCTCACACCATGTACACCCTATCACTTCAAGTATTAGGGATCGTTCGTCGTATATTATTGCAAATAGGAATAACTTCGACCCCGATATGCGACTACCGTTTCCATGGTAAGGTATTTCCTGATTGGGGTATTCGGTGCACTTGTCTACCCAACAAGTCACCCACTTCTGTGTATCGACTATCCCAGTCATGCTCGTGGGCCCCAGTGTCCTCCAATTTATCGAAGTATACATATCAGTGAGAGTCTAACCGAATCCAATTATATCCTATCTCAAACGGATTCTACGACTCTTGAATATGTTCTAGATCATGGCCTTGGGGATGTCCACGGGTTGTCCCATAACCCTGTGATTTAAGGACTTCTATCCTTATGCTTAGATAATTATTACATAAGATAAAGTTGACCATTTATTAACCTAATTTGAATAGTTCCCTATTTATTACAATAAATGGCAGCCGTACAATTGGCATGTCGGGCACTATTTCTATCTTGCAATTGTTCATTATACAGACTACTCTACGGATCTGTCAGTCGCATTAAATGCACCATGCTGATACGAGGTAATTTGAACTACTCGTCCAATCATTTGCCATAAATACCCTTCTCGGACATCATTTATTACACCAAGTGCATTTATTATTGTTGGAATGACTTATGATCTCTTTCCATTCTGCTGGTTGAATCCACTCTGCTGATGAACACTTTGTTGAATCAAATCGAACTAATCTGATTTGGGACTGCTGATATCCACCAATCTAATTCCGTACTCAACTTGAGACCACTTGTCTTCCTGACAAAAATTCAATCTTCTAATTTTGCTTGACTTCTCGTTTGAACATTTTAAAGGTTTACTAAGCTTCCATTACTTAGCTGATAACTTGGGAAATCATCAAAACCTTCCTTAACCTTCTTCATCTTCATCTAACATGAGACATTCATATGGAACGTGTTGACTCGGAAGACAACATAGCTGATCCACTTACGAAGCTGTTGTCACAAAATGTGTTCGAGGGACATCTTGTAAAGATGGTCTTAGAAGTTTTTTTATTGGCTTTAGGGAAAATGGGAGATTGATAGGATAGTGCCCTGCAAGCCAATGTGTTTAACTTGTAATAGGACTATTCTGTAATAAACTTTTCAATTAAATGATAAACACGCAAATTTTATTTTTAATATATAGAATGAACAATGGCCACATTCATCTCTGTGAATACATTTAAGTGATTTGTTGAAATTCTAAGATCACATTCGACTATGGGATAAATCACTTCAATACGAGTGCAATCATGAAGCAGTCTCTAAGGTCGTGATCTTAAAACATGTTCCAGTCATAGATTTCGAATGATACGGGTATCGAAGGAATCACTAAACTTGTACGGTTATGCCTAATTCACATGGAATGAATTTGTTAAGTTTCATGAACAAGGCAATTGATGCTAGTGCATATGAGTATATGGTTCGATAGGGATCGAACGCATCAAACGATCCAAACAAAGAAATCCATTCTGGAAACGCATCTCGCATATCGGTAATGAGATGCTTCTCAAGACTTATAATAAAGTACGAATTAGTCCTTAGACTTGAGATACTAGGGAAAATTCAATGCATGGGTGTGCGTACTTTGATTTAGGTGCTGACCACGTAGCCTGATCATTGTGTGCCTACTTTGGGTACGTTTATTCGTTTATGCGAATGGTTAGTATCAATATGGGACCTACCGAATCATCGTCATGGATGAAATAATTTCCTATACATTCTTAGATAATAGATTTCAAGAAATCCGTGGCCATGGTCGGTGATTGATTTGGAAAGGAGTTAATTTAGCAGTTGCACTGGAATTATAATCCAGAATTAGAAAGTACATAATCGAGATAATGAGATGTGCCGATCAAATCACACACCCTAGTTCTCGATCAAAAAATTAAGTCTATAGAAGGATTCTATGTACATGGAAGTTATAAAAGGTGAGGTTCACAAGATCAATTCACTTGAAGTTGGGCCTCATGGGCTTGTGGCTAGACATCGACCATGAGTTGTAGGTACTCCTGAATTAATAGGAGATTAATTTTGGAGTGGTAAATTAAAAGTGTTTAATGATCGGAGCAATCAATTGCTCATAATTAAATTACGAAGAGTTTGTGGGCCCACAATATAATGATGGTGAACCTAGAGGGTCACACACAATACATTTGGATAGTATCAGTAAAAAAAGGAAACAATTGATTTAAAGAAGTTAAATCAATAATTTAATTGAATTAAAGTGTTTGTTCAATTTAAATAATAGTTAATTAGATGGTCTATTTAATTAAATATTAATTAAAGTGTTAATTAATAAAATAGAGGAATTAATTAAATTAACTAGGCTCATCTAATTAAGGAGGTAATTATATGGGCCATAAAAAAGGCTTGCACGACAAGGGAAATTGGTGGCTTATAAATATGAGTCTTAAGAGACTCCTTAAACCTAATCTTGAAATTGCAAAAATATACCCTAGCCGCCCATTCTCTTCATCTTCTCTCCCATTTGGATCTAAATCTGAAGATCCTCCATTTGACAAACCTTATAGTTCTAGTTCTAAGCCCGTGACTTGAAGGTGTTGCTACGATCCACTGGTGTGGATTCTTTCTAGAGGCACGACATGGAGTGCTACTGTGAATCAAAAGAAGATCGGAGATTTTTACCACCGAACATGTGGTGAGGTAAATCACAGATAGCCCCCTTTCTTGATTTTGATTTTATTACTTTGTGCTTTAATTCAACATTTTCGCTTATGTAAGATGAAAATCGATTTATGGGATGTATGGGTACCTCGGAATATCTTTAAAATTCTGAATTTTTATTGTTCTAATAATTGAGGTATCCCAACATCGACAACCCACCATCATCAAAGAACAAACATTAATTCTTCTATTTTTTTGGTTTGAATTTTCGAAATGAATTCTGCACTTAATTATTTTGTATGAAAAGATTTCGTGAAGAATCATATCCTTGGTGTAATTAAGTAATAAATTAAGAGATAGGTGTTCCTCATATAAAAATTCACATTAATTGCCGGTCCTTCCTAAAACTAAAGGGTAAAAGATTACAAATTAAAAATAATTAGCAAACACTAGTTTGAAGATATAAAAAGATGACAGTAAAATTGGTGAAGGATTTTAAGCAATCTCGAAAAAAAGAATGAAATATTTCAATCGATTTTCTGGGAAAGAATTAGTCTTTATTTGTATTTAGAGATCTACATGTTCCAAATTTTATTCAATTAACTATAAGTTTATTTAATTAAATATTGTCCCATTTCTTTTTTAAAGAGCTATGATATGATCAAAATAGAGAGGAGTATAGTAAATGAAAAATAACCATGGAAGAGATTGTATGAGTAATTAAATAGAGTTGAACATTAAAGGGTATATTTGGTAGTATATAAATATTTCTGCACAAACAATATTTGTTTCTCTGGCAATATCCCATGCCCAAAACGAAATGCAAGTATTTGATTAATTCATACCAACATACGCAGTGAACAATCTGAGAGGCATTGACTAAATTACTAATAAAATATGTACTAAAAATTTCATGCTTAATTGACAAAGTCATCCAGTTATACATTCATCAATTTAAAGACATATTAGTTAGAAAATCAAAAAAATTATATGAAAAAAAATTTGAATGAGCAATACTTTTTTTGGTTAAATTTGAATGAGCAATTAGGTATCTCATAAGTTAGACATACATTATATTACCCAATTACCTTAGAAGGAGCATGCCCTCGTTATTGACGTAATTGTAATTAACTTCGGCAATACACAAATTTATATTAATTACTTTCCCACTATTTAGTCAGTGCTTTATTAAATACTAAACAACTTACTATATGAAATTTTATTTTATATCTGGATATAATTTTTAATAATAGGAAAAACAATAATTTTGTTCTATCACTATTAGAGTGTTCACATTTACCTTTTGATCTCTTTGTATTCGCACAAGAGTGAGGCATTGTGATTCTTTTACAAAGCCACAAGTGCGTATTTTGCCATTTTATTTATCAAATTTGGATAAAGTGTCCTTATAGGATAATAGAGGATAATTTGCTATTTAGCTCTTTATTTCTATAATTATCACGTATAGTGGTGAGGCTGTCATATTTTCATCACTTTCATCGTGTAAAATATAACACCTATAATCAGTATTTCCCATTTCCCATTCCCTCAAGAGATATAATCAAAATCCTTTATTTTCTTCTCCCTCTTATATTTTTTTGTTTGTTTGTTTAACTAATCATTTACACACTCCATACGGACCGGGTTGCCAAAAAAAGCAAAAAAAAAAAAAAAAAAAAAAAAAAAAAAAAAAAAAAGAACACTCAAGTTTTATGCAATAAAAGTATGTTATAGTGTATTGATGGCACTTGACTTTTGTCTATGACCGCTAACAACATATTTTCTATAATATTAATGTTACTCATTGTCTAATGTCATTTAACCCTTAACCACCAAAATCTGCCACCAACTTTCCTACTCACCATTCTTATCTTTTTCTTCCCAACTCAACTTTGTTTTGCCTCTTCGTTTCATTTTTCACGTTCATTTCAAAATTACTCTGCTCTCATGTTTTTATTTCAAGGTTTTTAAAATTCTTACTTAACAGATTAATTATATATTCTTTAAGATGTTTTTATTATATGTTTGATTAGTTGTATTGAATATTTATAGTTGCATGTAGTTTATTTTGAACTTAATTGATTAATTAGAGAAAATCTATTTATGAGTTTTTGTAAAGTTACGATCTTTTGTTTATTTTAGTGAATGATTTCGATGGTTTGGTATTCCTGAATTTTTATTAACCGCTCTGAGATTTTTTTTTTTTTTTTTTTTGTGTGGTTGTTGATTTAATTTTCCTTTGTAGCCATAACTAGATTTATGTTTAGTTCATGTTTCACTGAGTAAAAATTTAAGAAAACTGTCGAATGAGTGAATCTTGAGCTCCATTTTTCTATCTTCATTTATCATTTACAAATTGAAACTCAAGAACCAAATGTAACCTTAAGGATTTGTTGAACTTAAGTTTTTGTTTGTATATATCTGAATGATTGAATTTCACTCGGTTTTCATTACAATTTATGATGTATCTCTTATGTGTTATACTTTATCAGGATGTCGGACAATCAAGTGTAGAGGGTATGGAAAAAAAATGAAAGTATTTTCAGAGAAGGGCAGCTATGTTACTTGTTATTACTTAAGAGACAACACTAGGAGTTCTCTTTTTGCTGTGGTGGGGATAGAGAAGAGTATAAACCACACTATCTATACAATAACAGACGAATTCTGACGTGTGATGGGGTCCAATGAGAAAATCAACGAAAAGATTAAGTGGAAGAGAAGTAGAGATGATGTTAAGTTTCTCATATCAATAACCCGTACAAATGGCCCAATTTACAAAAATCCAAGTATTTGTCTGATGAGGGGTATTTTGGGATTCTACTTTGGGAAGTCCGAGCGAGATCGAAGAGTGTAGAATCCGACCTCGCGAATGTAAAACCGAACTCAGATCGTGGCCTTTACAATCGGATCACCCAGGGAATGCTTGTGGTCGGAGTTTACTGTTGGGCCGATCACAGGCCCAAACCCTTGGGCCAAAGAAATGCGACCCTGCGGACGGAGTAGCTAGCTCACCATTCTTCACTATAAATACCACCTACATTTATGACGCCAGACACGTTTTCCCAGGTGCACTCAATTCGAAGCAGCCGCTCGGATAGATTAGCTTGGCCATTTTATATGAATTTCGCCCTCTAGCTTGTACGGCATCCTATAATGCTCAGATAGGATCCTCAATACTTGTAATCTGTATCTCAATGCTCGGAATATAGACATACATTGATATTTCTTCTATTACGTAGAGTTTATTATATTTTTTTTATTAATATCGATCACGCTACGAATTTGCGTAAGATCAATTGGCGCCCACCGAGGGGCCTTATTTGGGTGTTAGATCGAAAAATGCCTACTACGAGGAGAAATACATATAACCGAGGAGAACCATCCCACGCTACGGGGGTTCAGAATTCAGTTAACAATGAGCCCGACAATCTATCTAGGGCGGCTCAGCAACCAGAAGTTCCGCCAATCCCTCCGCAGGATAATGCTCTGATACACACAACAATTGCTGACCTGAGATCCATCATAGGCACAATGTGCAGGGAATTTCTGAATAGTGGAAGGGCTGACCAATCTCCCGTGGACTAGCCACCTATCTATGGGAGACCAGAGATCCCTTCTTCGAACATCCAGAAGGAAAATAATGTGTTACGAGCTACATCGAATGCACCCGCACCGAACTTGCCTCGAGCTGCTCCCATGAAATCTAATCTCCGCTCGGAAAATCCGGTGCGATCAATACAAGATCTGGAGGACTCAGTGGTAGGGGAGAGCCACCCTATGGATATGGTGAGGAAGGAAAAATCAACATACAAGAGGATCACAGAGTCCGAGCTTGAAAGAATAGTGCAACAGCGGGTTGCAAAGAAGTTAGACCGGGAGGAGGCGGTGATAGAGGTTCGTCGTGCCACTACCACTGCTAAGGGCACCGAAATGAACCAAAATAGGGAAATTATACCAGGAAATATCCGAGATAGAGAGATCGAAAATAGTATCATGCGATGTTCGCCATTCTGCAAAGAAATACGTGAAGCCAGGAATACAGAGACAGTACCAACAAGGTTACCACGGTATAACGGGACTACCGACCCCGGGGAACACATCAACATTTTTGTTAATGTGATGAATTTATATGGACATTCGGAAGATTTCTGCTGTGAAATTATGGTCACGACCTTTGAAGGAATTGCCCTTGATTGGTTCGGAAAATTACCGCCGAATTCTATATTCTCTTTCGATGAATTTTGTGACAAGTTTAAGCATCAATTTGCGAGCCAGAGAAAACCTAAGTTGCCGGCAAATCACTTGGGAACGGTCAAGCAGTGAGAAGGAGAGACTTTGAGGCAGTGGTTATCAAGATTTAGTATCGAGCTATTGAAAGTCGATACCCCTCAAATCGAATACTTATCTTCCCTGATGTTCGAATTGACTAGAAGCATCCAATTCGGAAACGCACTATGTAGGAAGCAACCGAAGTCTTTTGAACGAATAATGGAGATCGCTGAGAAGTATATGATTCAGGAGGAGATGAATAGATTAAAAAATGCACATAGCCCAAAGCTCCCTCTTAACAAAAAGCAAGATCGAGCCCCTATACCAAAACCAAGTGATTATGGAGGGTCGAATAGAGGATCGGTATGGCAGCGACTCAATGCATATAAGCCGCAGGTACCAGTGCAAAGGCCGAGTGCCTACGGTCCACCTTATGATCAGAACCAGCCACCCCGACCTGAAAAAGTTCAGTTCACCGAATTGAATATCCCAAAAGAGGAAATTTTAACTGTATTGGAAGAAGGAAATTTAATTCCCGAAGCCCAGAGGATTACCCAGGCAAGACCAGGGGCAATGGGATATGACCAATACTGCAGGTACCATAGAGCTCGGGGGTACAATACTGAGAATTGTTATCAGCTGAAAGTTGAGATCGAGAAGTTAATTGCGCAAGGAAAACTTAAGGAGTTTGTCAAAGGAAGTAACTACAAAGGCCGATATAGATCCAGGAGTCCACGGAGATTTAATAATCAGCGAAAGGTGGTTCGGAATCAGAGAGAGGAGCAGTTGAACGGAGTGATAAACGTGATCGCAGGCGGACCGGCAGGAGGAGATAGCAAGAACGCTAGAAAAAGGACGATGAGGTCGATAAAATCATCCGTTTCAACCAAAAGGGAAATATTTTCTTTGGATTTCCCATCAATGGAAAATCAAGTCATAAGTTTTAGCGATGCCGATCGACCTTCCGATGTAACCTGGGACACAAATGAGGATGATCCGGATTTTTCCATGGTGTTAACGCTGAAAATAGCTAATTACGAAGTCAAAAGAATTTTGGTCGACAATGGAAGTTCGGCAAACATTATCTCCTTAGAGGCCCTCGTGATAACTCTGTGAAAACATTGTTATCAAGTCTATTTCCTTAACTCATTCAATTACTTTTATTAGAGTTTTGATATAATCTTAGGCAATTTTGGTTAGTTTTGTATTTTGTTCGCTCGAGTCATTGGTTTAATTGTTTTGTGCATGAATTGAGATATTTTCTTATATATTGTGTTCATATTTGTAGGTCTAAGCTATTTTGGATCTAAGAACATGATTGGAAGTGAAGAACAACAAATTAAAGATCAAATGAAGTCAACTAGTGCAAGAACGAAGAAGCTGTCAGAAATGTTATTATGCACTCCGAGGACCATAACTCTTTCAATGAAGCTCCAATGAAGTTGAATTTCGACTATGATGTAGAGGAATGAGTTAGCTACACCACAGATTTTACGGATCTTGATTTGGAGTTCGGAGCTGAGAGTTATGACACTTGCAAAACTGTTGCGCAAATCTGTCGCGATTTTCAGCGGACTTTTAAGAGAATTCTTGGGCCCAAAGTCTCCTACTTGGACTCAACTTGGTAGATCTATTTAAAGACTTCTAGGTCACGAAATTACACATCTTTGATCAGCTCTAAACATAATTATTTCATAGAATACATCTACAACATCAAAGGTCTACTTGGAGAAAAATTGAAGAAGAAAAGAGAGAAGTCTTGAAGATCACCCAAGCAAGAAGAACGCAATATTGAAGATCTTTATCTTGGATTCATCGTTTTGTCTATAAAACCACATGAACTCAGATTTGTTTTCCTTTATTATTTTCTTCTTATGTTTATCATGAATTAATTCTTTAGGATCTAGGGTTTTTATGAAACTATGTTACTTTGATGAGTTTTATTGGATTATTCGTAGTTAGGGGCAATTCTTGTGTTTGATTTAATTTCGTTCTCTATGCTTGCAACTTGACTGATCACCTAGTTGTTAGATTTAATATTCTTTTTGAACTTGGAAAAGGGAGATTAGGATTAGATAGGAAATTAAATAGTAAACGACTCTTAGTATAGGAATATACTTAAGGCATTTATACCCGTTACATGAGGTTCGTGTTTAATGCTTTGTGTTATTTATGAATCACCTAGGAATATGATCGATTTGTATAATACATTAGGTTCTTACGTAATTCGGAAGATACATAGGAATATACTTGAATCCTCGGGTAGCACTCTTGTCACCACAATAACTACGAAAATCTCAATTGAGCGATCGATAGATAACATAGTGAATTATAACCCTAGGTTTCTCTTCTCATTATTCGAACTCAATCCAAGTACCTTGGTTAGTTAATTCATTTAGTTAATCTAGTTTAATTGAACCTGAAAATATATTTGAATTTGAAATCAATTAAAAGTAAATTAGGAATTGGAATTGGTAGATATTAGTCAAGTCCCTGTGGAGACGATACTCTTATACTTACTCTTTATTACTTGTTCGATACGTGCACTTGCGTTTATTTGCGTGTGTAAATTCCGCAACACCTCGCTCGAATGAATTTTTGGCATCCTCATCTCGATCGAGTAGCCACTCCTTTAGTCGGGTTCGGAGGTTCAGAGATTGTCCCATTAGGAACCATTCTATTAAGCACAACTCTAGGAAAAAAACCCAAAAGCGTAACACGAATGATAAAATTTCTGGTGGTCGAAACACCTTTCGCCTACAACGCTATACTGGGAAGACCTGCTCTAAATACATTCAAGGCAGTAGTGTCTACTTACCATCAAAATGTGAAATTCCCGACGGATGGTGGAGTAGGGGAGGTACGAAACGACCAATACATGGCTTGGGAATGTTATAACTCATCTTTAAGCATAAAAAAGAAAGTGGAGCCCGAAATCCCAGCAAAAAGAAAATTGGTTGATTTGGAATCAGGCCCGGCCTCGAATTTACCAATTCCCGAAACTGAAAAGTTACAGGGAAAGAAAGGAATGAATGTAGACATGAGCATACAATCACCTGATCATAAGAAGGTGATATTGGTCCCAGGATCTCCGGAGAAAGTCACCAGAATTGGAACGGAGCTATGTGAAGGAATGGAGTCTATGCTCTTGGAATTCTTGCAAGAGAATGTAGACGTATTTGCCCGGAGCTCGGATGATATTGTGGGAATCGATCCGCGCGTAATTACCCACTCTTTAAACATCGATCCCAAGGCTAAGCCGGTGAGACAGAAGAAGCGTAACCACGGACGCGAAAAGGATAAAATAATCAAGGCGGAAGTCGATAGGTTACTGGCTACTGGTCAAATCAAAGAAATCAAGTTCACCGAGTGGCTATGTAATGTGGTTCTGGTTTCCAAGGGTGACAAAGCCGAGAATAAGTGGAGGATGTGCAACGATTTTACTGACTTAAACAAATTATGCCCAAGGGATCCTTACCCGCTGCCCAGGATTGATATGTTGGTAGATTCCACTGCAGGTTTTGTATTTTTTAGCATGATGGATGCTTTTCAGGGTTTTTACCAAATTTTCATGAACGAGAAGGATCAGGACAAAACCGCATTCATTACCGAGCAAGGAGTGTATTGCTTCATAGTTATGCCGTTCGGTCTAAGAAACGCGGGCGCAACCTATCAGAGGCTGGTCAAATGATGTTCAAAGAATTGATAGGAGAAATCATGGAAGTTTATGTGGACTATATGCTGGTAAAAAGCATGACAGAAGAAGACCACATTAAACATCTCGGCAGATGCTTCGAGATATTGAGAAAATATGGAATGAAATTGAACCCAGCAAAATGCATTTTCGGGGTACGATCGGGGAAGTTCCTTGGATATCTTGTCCACGAGAGAGGGATCGATGCTAACCCAGAGAAGATCCGAGCAGTAACCAATCTTCAACAACCAAATAAACTATCAGATGTTCAGAGCTTGGTCGGAAAAATCATTTCATTGAATAGATTTATCTCTCGATCCGCCGACAAGAGTTTGCCATTTTTCAAGCTATTGCGTAAGTCGAAGGATTTCAAGTGCAATGCTGAATGTGACAAGGCTTTCGAAGACCTAAAAACATACTTAACTTCACCTTCTATGCTGGCCAAGCCTACGGATGGAGAGCCTTTGTACCTCTACATAGCCGTTTCGAACGAGGCTGTTAGTTCGGTACTGGTAAAGTTAGAGGAATCCGTGCAAAAATCGGTCTATTACTTGAGCAAATTGTTGCAAGGTGCAGAGAAGAATTATATGGAGATTGAAAAATTCGCACTTGCTTTGGTAGTTGCTGCGTGAAGACTGAGGCCCTATTTTCAAACTTATAAGGTTATTGTCTTGACAAACCAACCCTTGAGGCAGGTCTTATCTAAGCCAGAAGCATCCGGTCGATTAATTAAATGGGCAATCGAATTGGGGCAATTCGAGATTGAGTACCTGCCACGAACAGCAGTAAAGGCACAAGTGCTAGCCGACTTCCTGGTGGAATCCACTAGTCTGAAAAGCATAGAGAATGAAGAAAATTCTGAAATAAACATGCTAACAGAGGTTGAGGACCCAACATGGTTAATGCACGTGGATGGCTCTTCGACCAGGGAAGGAGGCGGAGCAGGAATTCATTTTCAAGGACCCAATGGCGAAGATTTGAGTTACGCAATAACTTTGGATTTTGTCATTACAAACAATGAAGCGGAGTACGAAGCCTTGATTGCAGGGTTGGAGATGGCCTTAAAGGCAAAGGTAAGATCAGTTACTGTGCTGACAGATTCTGAACTTGTTCATAGGCAGGTGAAGGGCATTTACGAAGCAAAGGAGTTCAACATGATAAAATATTTAAACAAGGCAAAAAGTCTGATATCGCAATTTGAAAAGTTTGATATTCAGCCTGTTCCTAGAGAAGAAAATTTATGGACTGACTTGTTGTCGAAATTCACCGGTATAGCGGATGGTAAGAAGGAAAGGAATATTACATGGCTATTATCGAACACATCCGCTATCGATCTGGATGTCATCCCTGGCATCGACGTCATGGAAATTGACGAACAAAAGATCTCTTGGATCGACCCCATCATCGATTATCTAAGGAAATGAGAGCTGCCAGAAGATGCTAATGAGGCCAGAAGGATTAAGTATCGATCCCCGTCATTTACCCTGATTGATGATAAGCTCTACAAACGATCCTCCTCTGGAATCCTATTAAAATGTATCTCTGAAAATCAATATAATATGATTCTAAAAGAAGTTCACGAAGGAGAAGCAGGAAATCATGGTGGAGCTCGAGCATTAGCCCTAAAATGCTCGAGGACTGGATATTATTGGCCAACTCTCTTTTATGATTCGGTAGATTATGTGAAGAGGTGTCATCATTGTCAAATTCATTCGAATTTGATTCATCAGCTAGCCGAGCAGATGCACTCTATCCCAATTTGTTGGCCGTTCGATAAATGGGGTATCGACATTGTCGGTCCTTTCCCGACCGTCAGGTCAAGGAAGAATTATGTATTGGTCGCGGTCGAATATTTCAGTAAATGGGTCGAATGTGTAGCTCTGACCAAGATCGCGCAGTTTCAGGTTATAAATTTTCTATGGAAAAATATTGTCTGTCGATTCGGAATTCCCAGAGTTCTAATCTCCGACAATGGAACGCAATTCGCTGGCAAGAAGGTCACGAATTGGTGTGAGAAGTTCGGGATACAGCAAAATTTCGCATCGGTAGGGCACCCTCAGGCCAATGGACAAACAGAGGTCGTAAATAGAGAGATCATTCGATCTCTAGGAAAGCGGTTATTCGACGCAAAGGGAAAATGGCTCGATGAACTTCCAGGAGTTTTATGGGCTTATAGAACCACTGTAAAAGCAGCTACAGGGGAAACTCCTTTCAGCTTAGTGTACGGATCGGAAGCGGTTATTCCAGTTGAGAATCTGATATCTTCTCCCAGAATTGAATTTTATGATTCCGAAGAGAATAAATCGTTGAGGGAAATGGAAGTCGATCATGCAGATAGCAAAAGGGATCGAGCCAAGCTGAAAATTCAGGCCATGAAATCCAACATGGAAAAGGCATACAATCAAAAGGTTAGGATCCGAACATTTAAGGTTGGAGATCTAGTACTGAAAAAAGTAGAAGTCTCAAAACATGTCGGAAAGCTTCAGCCAAATTGGGATGGTCCTTATGTAGTGGTCGAAGTAGGGAAGAAAGGTTCTTACAAGATAGCTCATCCAAATGGAGAAGTCTTGCCTCGATCTTGGAATGCTATTAATCTGAGAAGATATTATGGAAGATGAAGATTATTAGCAATTTCTTGCCTATCTATTATTTTCAAATTATGTTCTCTATTTCTCATGTTTTCAAAGCTATCTATTCAATGAAAAGTTTTATTTGCAGAGATATTATCAATTCGTTATACTCGAAAAATTATCTTCGCCAATCTCTATGCATATTAGTCGCATATCAAATAAGGGTGAAAGCTATTGCTATGCCCCTCGAATCAACAAAATGGGTGACGACCCTCGAAAGACGACTAAGGGTGAAAGCCGTTACTATGCCCCTTAGATCGAAATAAATTAAAGGGTGAAAGCTGTTGCTACGACCCTCAGGTGAAAGCTGTTGCTATGACCGATTAAAACGACTAAGGGTGAAAGCCGTTGCTATGCCCCTTAGATCGAAATAAATTAAAGGGTGAAAGCCGTTGCTAAGACCCTCAGGTGAAAGCTATTGCTATGACCGATTAAAACGACTAAGGGTGAAAGCCGTTGCTATGCCCCTTAGATCGAAATAAATTAAAGGGTGAAAGCCGTTGCTAAGACCCTCAGGTGAAAGCTGTTGCTATGACCGATTAAAACAACTAAGGGTGAAAGCCGTTGCTATGCCCCTTAGATCGAAATAAATTAAAGGGTGAAAGCTGTTGCTACGACCCTCAGGTGAAAGTTGTTGCTATGACCGATTAAAACGACTAAGGGTGAAAGCCGTTGCTATGCCCCTTAGATCGAAATAAATTAAAGGGTGAAAGCTGTTGCTACGACCCTCAGGTGAAAGCTGTTGCTATGACCGATTAAAACGACTAAGGGTGAAAGCCGTTGCTATGCCCCTTAGATCGAAATAAATTAAAGGGTGAAAGCTGTTGCTAAGACCCTCAGATGAAAGTTGTTGCTATGACCGATTAAAACGACTAAGGGTGAAAGCCGTTGCTATGCCCCTTAGATCGAAATAAATTAAAGGGCGACAACTGTTGCTAAGACCCCAGGTTCGAATTATCGATTATCCAAAATCTCGACAAATATCATGCTTCGAACTATGATGATCAAGATCTGCTAAGGACAACAATTTTCATTCAATTATTATTACTCTATCAACGAGCGACCCTATCGATGAATGAGATAGGTTGAAAACTCCAATCGTTATTTATATTTGGATATTAAAAGTTGAGGTTCAAATATTTTATTCAAGGACAATTACGTAGTTGATGTTCGATCATTATAATTATTATCCTATCAGTTATCAAAATCTGCAAAGATTAATATGTGTCGCTCGTGCTTCCGGGGCAAAGGAATTAGCGATCGATTGCTATGGACAGAAGCAATTTGTAGATTAACAAGCAAGGATAATAAAGGAAAATAAATATTTCATTCATACGTTTTCAAATAGTTACAAGAGAATTCTCGATTACAATAAGGAAAGTCGAGCTAAACTAAAGTTTACATCCAGAAAGATCTGGTTACAAGTGTTTAATCCTACACTAAGATACTTGAATAGTCAAAGGAGGAAATTGAAGTTAGTACACTTCCACCCTTCATCCAATGCATCCACGCTGATCGGTCCACGCACGACCGGGTCGAAAAGCAGGGAAGCAACTCCAGTTGGAATCGTCCCTAGCGAATCCGAAGACAACTTCCTTCACGTTGCATCTTGAAGAGGTTGAAATCGAGTGCAGGAAAACTCCTCCAGCAGTTGACCCACTATCCCGACTGGATGGACGACAGGATACAGGAATTCGATCCTGCCCCAAGGATTTGGAATCAGAGAGAGCAGGTCGTCTACCGGTATCCTAGTCGCAATCTTTTTCTGTCTATCGATATCCTAGTCGAAGTAAAGTTTTATTTGGAGACAAGAAAATCAAAGAAAAGAGTTCGAATATGGATCTCGAACATAACTATTGGGGATCGAATTCGAATAGGGAGTGTCATTACTAGAGACATACAATCATCCACTAAAGAAGGAAACCACTCGAGCACAAGCTTCCAATGTATTTTCACAGAAAAGTAAAAATGCTATGGTAAAAACAAGAACCATTCTAGAGTATTTATAGGAGGAGGGAATGTGCATTGACGGCTCAGATTTACCTTAGGGAACGGCCGCGATACGAGCGATAAATGCGCCGACCGTTCCGCTTCCCGAGAAATAAGGGACTGATTGGTTAGAATAGATTATTTCAAACTCAAGATAGGGGAGTTATGCTATCAAGGAGTTATTGATCGGGGATAAAATATCCATACAATGACATTAATTCAGTAGTATTCTAACTGCAAGGTTTGAACTTTGAAAATAGCAAGTATTTAACGAAGAAGCCGAGCATCACGGAAGGGCATAACAATTATAAAAGGCACGAGGCCCAATATATCATTCAAGTTCGAAATAAAAAGCAGAAACAAAAGAAATTATTCAGAATACAGCACAACTGAGGAAAATAAAATAGAATTACAACAACACCGTTCCGGAAAAAGTTACACAAATTTATGATCATGAAGGGCTTTTCGAAGCTCTGCACTACGGGCTGCATAACCACGAGCATAAGCCTCTTTTTCGCGAAGGTCGGAGTTCTTCTTCTCCTGCTCATAAAGCCCTTTGAGCATTTCAAGCTCCTTGCTCAATTGTTGAAAGAGCTCTTCTCCTTGTACCTTATCAACCTTCTCTTTCTCTAAAGCCAATTTTTCCTCAAGAACACGACCCAACTCACCGTTCTTCTTCTCCAGCTCGAGGGTGATAACAACACGCTGACTTAACTCCCGCTCAGCTAACACCTTCAATTCAAGAAAGTCTTGCCTAGCCTATATATGAAAGAGTTAGTTCTCTTAAAAAAAAAAAAAAAAAAAAAAAAAAAGGAGAACCTGAGATAAAAAATTCGATCCAGACTGAAACAACTCCGAGGGACTCTTTCCCTTAGACGCCTCGGCTTCAGGAGTAGGAAAATCGGCCTGCAACAGATTCTCAACAAAATTCTCGAGCTCCACTTTCCGAGCAGACTCATCTTTCGACTCTTGAGGAGGCCATCCAAAAGTATAAGGGTCAGAAGAATTTTCAATCTTCAAAGGCTCAGTATCAGTCTTCGGAGGTTCAGTTTCAAGCTTTGAAGGCTCGATAGATGCTTCACAAACGAAAGAATCATCTCCAGTGGGGGCCGGTTTAGGTTTCTTACCCAAACTTCCCGTCGGGGAACCTTCATTCCCAGCAACAAGATCCTGCAGGGTCTCGATTGGAGTGGTTGTGTCTGAATAAGGCCTTTTATCGGAGACAAGGGATGATGCTTTTCGCCTGGCTATCGCCCGATGTGAAGTGTCAAGATTTTTCGGTGAAGAAACCTCGAGCTCCTCATCAAGTTCCTCGTCCAAAATCGATTTGTTAGGAACAACTTTGGGATGTTTTACTGGAGGCTGTTTTTCCTTTTTAGTCTCCCCGCCCTTGGAAGTTTTGGGGGAGGTTGCAGTTGTTTTTGGGGAAGCCTTGGAAGGTTTGTTCTCTTTGGTCAATCTTTGGTCTTTAGATGGACCTTTGCTCTTGGTACCACCCAATAGCAATTTGGGATTGATGGGCTTACCAAATATCTGATCCATAGCAAGCAAAAAGGTAAATTGGAAAGCTCGAAAATAGATACTAAGCGCAAAGCTCCGATCTTAGTGATTAAGAATGTTAGATGAATGATTTGAAACAGCCCTAATATTTATAGAAGCGACATCTTTTTTCTGCAATAATTGAACCGTTGCGACTATTAAGAGGCTCAGAAAAAGGGGAACGATAAACATTCGATCGCAAAACAACGAAATTCATTCAAACATTAGCTTCTACAAATTGAGAAGGATATACAGGTTATAAAAAGAAATCACAGGAAGAAGACCCTATTACGAAAATGTTACCCCTATTACATAACTATTATAAACTATCGACCCCTAAAATTCGAACTATGGATTGGTCCTTTTCGAGGAAACAGATCCGTTGCTTAAATCAAACGCCGAAGGCCATACTCAACTACAAGAGTGATCATTCGGCTCACCATCTGACTCACCTCCTAAAGAAGACTCGGGATTATCATCGGACAACTCAAGATCGTCAGGGTTCGGCATCGAGAAGCCAAACTCCTTGACAAAAGGGGCAAAATGATGGTCCTGCCAATTCGTATTTGCCTTTGGCAAAGAAGAAGCTTTATAATCCTTCCCTTTTGCATTCTTATAAGGGTTCATGTATTGAAGATATTCATACATCTTATTCGGAATCCTCTTGGCCGAAACTAGCTGTTGAACCCCTTTGTAGAAGATCGTTTGAAGAATCCCACCAGTCCTTTTCTGAATTAAGGGATCTAGCACAGGGGACTGCAAAAATTCTCGAATAGCTGGAATTACGGCTTCTTCTCGGCCTTGGGCATATGCTCGCTCGGAATCTTGTTTCGCTTGCTCAAGTTCGATCTTCACTTTCTTGAGTTCTTCCTCGAGGGCACTTTTCTCTTTAACAGTGGATAACAAGTCCTCTTCTACGGATAAGGTATGTTTCTTATTGGCAATCTCCAACTCCTCCTTCACCTTCGACAATTCTCGATGACTAGCAGATAATTTGCTTGTGACGTCATCTAATTGGGCTCGAAGAGTTCTATTCTCGGACGAAGCCTACGCGAGCGCGTTATGAGCTTCTTGCGACTCTTGTTCTAACAAAGACAAACGATATGTCTGAAGTGCAAAGTAATCCCCGACTTGCGAAGAAAAAATGGTATCAGCTTAACAGCCAAGAAGTCAAACGGGATATTCAGATCTAAAAACAATTATTACCTCCTGGTATGTTCGAGAAAAGTTACTCAGGACTTCAAAGTCGCTTTTAACGGTGTGATCAAATAGATCCTGTTTGAAACGTCCAGCCATAAAAATCCGGGTGGCCTTGTCGAACTCGTTCTCACCATCTTGTCCAAGGTCGGATGAAACGGTTCCTTCTTCTGGATAACCAGCAGCTCTACACCCACGAAAATGATCATTCATAAAGTCAGCTACATCCGGCTCCGATCTGCCTGGTCGACAAGGAACTAAGTCTGAACTCTTACCGAATGGTTTTTCTCTTCTCGAAGGCCCTGGATGTTCGGCGTACTGTATCTGATTCATGCGTCTCTCGTGTTCTTGTTTGCCCAGAATGCGGGTCCAGGAATATTGACTATAACCAGCGGAGGACGGATTAGAAGTGTCGATCGAGAATACACTGCGCAGAGGGCCAGCTACTGCTGGATTCAAGGAACTCGAGCTCCCAACCCCTCTCAAAGCTGGGTATACGTCTGGGATATCAATTGGGTTAATGACCAGATTATCTACTCCCGTTCCTCGTTCCGTTTTCCTCTTCTTCGGTAGATGAAGGAACTGGCTATGCGTGTCTTTGGGGCGAGCAGTCCCGATCGACATAACAACGGACGCTCGAAACTCCTCAACAAGTTGACCTGTAAGGAAAAGGACAATATGCTCATAACGTTGAGTGAACACGTATAACCTACGACAGAATTAAGCAAAAATATTTTTAAAAGCATACTTAAAGGAAGCAAGGCATGGGACGAAGCGGCTAATTCGGACATGCGTCTAAAGGATCGAATAGTCCCGCCGGGTGGTTGGTTGGACAAAGAGAGAGAATTCGAGCGCTGGGGCTGGATAATTACATTTGCTCAGACCAGCCAATCTCAGAATATTTTCTTGTACAAGGAGCATAGTCTGAAAAGGATCGGATCGAAGCTGGTTCAAAAACTCGTCAGAAAATTGAGAATTGACCTTTTCCTTGATTTTGCGACGACCATATACCCAAGGTCCTTTGCCATCCCATCGATATGGTCTAGTTTTCGAACTACCTACGGAACGAACATCGGTACCTTTAACAAAGAAGAATATTCTTTTCCAACTTTTGGTTTTATCCACAGCCACGGTTGAAAGAATAGGCCGATTCGACCCCTGTGAGAAAGAGTCGAACCCCGCGTTGGAACCCCTAGACATACTCATCTGAAATACCTGCCAAAAATTTCGAAAAGAAGCCTCCTCTCCTTTGGCCTCCATGAGGACGCTGAACGCGACAATATAGGCTATAGAATTCGGAAGGATTTGGGCGGGGGTCAGAGAGAGAAAGGAAATGATGTTTCTTAATAAAGGAATAAAGGGAATGCGCAACCCGTGCGAAAATTGTTTCTCATAGAAAGCCTGGCACCCAGGCTGGGGAGAGGTTGCGCGATCACGATAAGAGGGAATGACGATCGAAAAACCCTCCGGAAGAAATTTTCCGAACTCTTTCTCCAAACTAGCACGGTCTTCCTGAACGAAAATGCAAGAAGTTAGTTCTGCGCCAAGGTCAGCCCGATTATGACCGAGTGGTCCGGAAGGAGTTTCAGATCTGTATATCCTGACAAAAACATTGTCACCAATATTATGTTTCTCTACCTCATTCTCTTCGAGATCCTCAGCCTGATCAGCATCTTCACGCTCGGGATGGATTTCCCCCTCTTCAAAGTCATCGATAAGCTTAAAGTCAGGATCGGATTCGGGATCCTCTCCGACTAAGCCCTTACCCCTTGAATTTCTCGAACTGGACATTATAAACCAATATGATTGAATGAAAAGGACAGCTTATGCGATCTTGACGCTCCGATCTCCAGAATAAATGGCTCTGGAGGTAATTTTCAGCAATATAACATATATATATAAGGTAAAAAAGGTGAATTGCAAACCGGCCCCCGAGTGGTCACAACGGTTGAGCTCCCTCAAAGAAAATTCAAAACTATCTTCCGGGTATTTACATCTTAGACCCCTATACCTACTGTAATTGCGAGTGTCACGGTGAACGATGCGAAAAGACATCACGACCGAAGATTTATTTCAAGGACAGGGTGAGAAATCTTTTAACGTCAAAATCTGTATCGAGGCAAGCTCATCATATGGTTCTCAAGATATGCACTCTTTTTCCCTAATTCGGTTTTTATCCCAATGGGTTTTTCCGAATAAGGTTTCTAACGAGGCATATCCGAAGAAATATTAGAATGATTTGCTCATCATAACGTTAGTTATAAACTTCTTCGAGCTTAAGCTTCACTTTGCGCACGAGAAGTGGGGGAGTATTGATGAGGGGTATTTTGGGATTCTACTTTGGGAAGTCCGAGCGAGATCGAAGAGTGTAGAATCCGACCTCGCGAATGTAAAACCGAACTCAGATCGTGGCCTTTACAATCCGATCACCCAGGGAATGCTCGTGGTCGGAGTTTACTGTTGGGCCGATCACTGGCCCAAGCCCTTGGGCCAAAGAAATGCGACCCTGCGGACGGAGTAGCTAGCTCACCACTCTTCACTATAAATACCACCTGCATTTATGACGCCATACACCTTTTCCCAGGTGCACTCAACTCGAAGCAGCCGCTCGGATAGATTAGCTTGGCCATTTTATATGTATTTCGCCCTCCATTTTATATGTATTTCGCCATACCACATACATTGATCTTTCTTCTATTACGTAGAGTTTATTGTATTTGTTTTATTAATATCGATCACGCTACGAATTTGCGTAAGATCAGTGTCGTTCAAGTAAAACTTTAGTAATTTAGTTCTTCATCCTAATGATTTGCATGGCAATATATAATTATAAAGGTCAATAATTTTGGTATGTTTTATATTCCTTTATATCAGTTCACATCCTTTAGTTTTGGAAGTCTCACTCAACATTTTAGATTTGAGCTTTCCACATTTTGGTTTTCTTGTTGAGCAATTTTTAACCAAATTTGATTGTGGATATATGCATATGTGTTTATTCTAAAATGCTGAGTGAGACTTCCAAAACTAAAGGATGTGAACTGAAATAAAGGAATCTAATACATACCAAAACTATAGAGCTTTATTATTTTATATGCCATGCAAATCATTAGGATGAAGAATCAAATTATTAAAGTTCTACTTGAAAGGCACATACTTGGATTTTTGTAAATTGGGCCTTTTATATGGGCTATTGACATGAGAAACTCAACAACATCTTTTCTTCTCTTCCACTTAGTCTTTTCGTTGATTTTCTCAGTGGACCCCATCACACGTAAGAAGTCGTCTATTATAGTATAGATAAAGTGGTTTCTACTCTTCTCTATCCCCACCACAGCAAGAAGAGAACTCTTAGAGTTGTCAAATTTATGATGACAAACACATTCAGAAGATGATTTGTTAGAATATAAAGCATTTGACTTACATTAAAATTTTGTTTTAGGAAAATTAATTTTAAATTTCATAATAATTGTTGTTGAACTAGACAAAAATGAAAACGTGATCTCATAGGATGCCATTTAGGTTGCAATATACTCAAAACAAATGAGCAACAAAACCCCAGTTCGTACAAATAGTGGGAGTCAATGGATCACCAAATAAGTTAGAACAAATATCCATCAATGGATTTATGTATTGCTTGATTGATTATGATTAGGTGATGTTGCTCTGCAATCTGTTGTGTTGTCTACATTTATTATATTTGGTTCAAATGTTTGTGTTGTTAAATAGATGAATCTTTGAAACTATAAAATATATAGTCCTTTCCTTACCAGGAGCTATTGGTGTAGATTATAGATAATTGAAAATTTATGTGGTTGTGTTCTTTCTAATATTTGTATGGAATTTGTTTAGGAATCATTAAGTTTCTGTACTTTTTCTATATTGTTTCGAAACAAATTATACTTGAAAATTAAGTTTCAGAAAGGATTTATGCTGCTACTAATAAAATAGGGAGCATTCTTGAATTCAATATTTCTTAATACTCAATATCAAATTTTTGCTGGTGCGTATGCTTGACTTTTCTTAGTTGAACCCTTACATTTTGAGAAGAGTTTATCAAAAATTTCTTTTTGAATCAAAATTAAGTATTTTATTTTTTTGAAAACACCAAAACATGTTCATGATTTTATTAAACGTGAATTAAGTTGAAGTATTACATCTGAGAATATTAATTAAGAGAACTTTACAGTCACTAAGTTAGTTGTTGAACTAACTTGACGTCAGGAATATATGATGAATCATTCTTGAGAGCTGTGTGCTTTGATTTTACACATGGATTTTGATGTTTTATTGCGTTTGAAATGTGTTTGTATGTTTGCAAGCGTTATCAATATGAAAGTTTTGGGGTATAATATGGACAACTATAGTTTTCAAGAATTCAAGTATGATATATATATTGGAATGTTTTAAATGTTGTGTATTTTAAGAACATGTGTTTTGTTATGAAAATGATTAGTTTTGATGTTTGAAGTTTGTTTAATTTAAAATGAAATTTTTTTTGCTTGTTGACGTAAGTTAAATATTCATTTTGTTTCTCGTAATTCGAAATTTCATGCACATGATATTTTTCCTTTAAACATGATAAAATGTTAAAAATAAAATTAATGCTTTTAGTCCAATAGGCATTGAAATATATATTTATACACGTCCATGTTTCATTGAATAAAAAATCCTGTATAATCAATTTTGTGCTAAAAGAGTTATGAATGTTTTTCTAGTCTAGTTTCGAAAATATCATCATTTGTTCTCTCTGAAGACTAGTTCTAGTAATATTTATAATCAAAATCAATTTAAAAGTATTAACACAATCCGCTTTTAAACTCAAGTAAGTTGTCAATCCTAAATTAAATTCCATCTTGTACTACAAGTTAAGAATCAAGATGTTGCTTATGGTCCTAGACAAAAGAAGTTGTTAATATTGATGAACATATAAAAAAATAAACATAACAAATTTTAGTTTGTGAACTATTTTAATTGGAAATAAATTATATGTCTGATTTTTTTAGTTTAGTTCATCCATTTTCTCTCAAAATTACTCACCAATAAAAAAATTCACATAATCTCAATAGTGAAAGGACGAAGATGTCCTAATATCACTTGTTATTGGAACCACTTGATAAAGAGTATAGTGAAACACATAATTCATATTAGGGACTAATGTGAAATAAATAATTCATAGTAGGAATTAAAATGAAAAAATAATATAAAGGAGCACTCTATAGAAAATTAATGATAAGAGGGATTTAAAATGGTATTTACCATAACCTACTCTAATAATTTGCACAACAAAAACAATAATTGACCAAATGATTAAGCCAAAGTAGTACTAATATTGTACATATTTTTTGGGGGACCGTGGCTCCCTCTGGCTAATGGGTAGCTCCGCTCGCTATAAACGATGTTTTAAAGCTCTAAGGCCATTTCCAAAGACCAAGGGATGGAGATTTCACAAAGTCCATATCACTTAGTTTTCAACTTTTCGAATTTCGAGAATATCTTAGCGGATGAATTAGTAGTTGTTGTCCTTGTTTCTTTAGTATCTTTAGTGGTTCCTAGCCCTGTCATGTTTCTTGGATCGAGTGAGCGAGAGAGTTTTGACTTGTGTTTCTTGTATTCTATAATATGTTAGTATGTATGTTAGATATGATATATATTCTCATATATATATATATATATATATATATATATATATATATATAAAATTCTTCTAATTAATTAATGGTCCATTATCTTTAATTAATTAAGGACATTAATGGTCCATTATCTTTAAGTAATATTTTACTAAGATTTTATGTGTTTATGTCACATTCATATATGTTATCATTTTCTTATTAAATAGAAGTGTATCTCGTATTACCGATATTTTTTACAAAGTGATATTATATTTTATTCACATTATTTTTGTTTCTTATTTTTCTAATTAATAGTTTTATTTTTACAAAAAATTACATTAGTTATTAACATAATTTAGTTGCACATGAAAACTTAAGGGCCACAATTTTATAGTTAGCTTAGGGTCACCAAAAATTCAGGACCGGCCCTGGAGCCCAATCACTGGTGAATTAATTCAGTGAACCTTTTATTCATTTACAATAACCATATATGACATGATCTCTCCATTAATCGAATTATCAGTCGAGACTTAAGGGTCTGGACTTTTCATAGATTCCCTTTCATCGTCTTGACATTATGTACTCTGATCTCGAAAATATTCTCTTTGACTTAATCTTTATGAGTTACTTTCATAAAGCCGTCAGATACCTTGGCCGAGGGTTTTACCATGATATGTTTCTCACAGAAATTCATAGAAGAATTTCCCAACCTATCAAGTCGGGTCAATGGATCATTTGTTGATAATATGAACCTGCATACGAGTTCCCCTATACCTAATGTGAATCCTCCGAGATATTCTGGTAATCTTCAGTCTCTCGAAACTCACATCAAAGTACAAACGTTCTCACACCATGTACACCCTATCACTTCAAGTATTAGGGATCGTTCGTCGTATATTATTGCAAATAAGAATAACTTCGACCCCGATATGCGACTACCGTTTCCATGGTAAGGTATTTCCTGATTGGGGTATTCGGTGCACTTGTCTACCCAACAAGTCACCCACTTCTGTGTATCGACTATCCCAGTCATGCTCGTGGGCCCCAGTGTCCTCCAGTTTATCGGAGTATACATATCAGTGAGAGTCTAACCGAATCCAATGATATCCTATCTCAAATGGATTCTACGACTCTTGAATATGTTCTAGATCACGGCCTTGGGGATGTCCACGGGTTGTCCCATAGCCCTGTGATTTAAGGACTTCTATCCTTATGCTTAGATAATTATTACATAAGATAAAGTTGACCATTTATTAACCTAAATTGAATAGTTCCCTATTTATTACAATAAATGGCAGCCGTACAATTGGCTTGTCGGGCACTATTTCTATCATGCAATTGTTCATTATACAGACTACTCTACGGATCTGTCAGTCGCATTAAATGCACCATGCTGATACGAGGTAATTTGAACTACTCGCCCAATCATTTGCCATAAATACCCTTCTCGGACATCATTTATAACACCAAGTGCATTTATTATTGTTGGAATGACTTATGATCTCTTTCCATTTTGCTGGTTGAATCCACTCTGCTGATGAACACTTTGTTGAATCAAATCGAACTAATCTGATTTGAGACTGCTGATATCCACCAATCTAATTCCGTACTCAACTTGAGACCACTTGTCTTCCTGACAAAAATTCAATCTTCTAATTTTACTTGACTTCTCGTTTGAACATTTTAAAGGTTTACTAAGCTTCCATTACTTAGCTGATAACTTGGGAAATCATCAAAACCTTCCTTAACTTTCTTCAGCTTCATCTAACATGAGACATTCATATGGAACGTGTTGACTCGGAAGACAACATAGCTTATCCACTTACGAAGCTGTTGTCACAAAATGTGTTCGAGGGACATCTTGTAAAGATGGTCTTAGAAGTGTTTTGATTGGCTTTAGGGAAAATGGGAGATTAATAGGATAGTGCCCTGCAAGCCAATGTGTTTAACTTGTAATAGGACTATTCTGTAATAAACTTTTCAATTAAATGATAAACACGCAAAGTTTATTTTTAATATATAGAATGAACAATGGCCACATTCATCTCTGTGAATACATTTAAGCGATTTGTTGAAATTCTAAGATCACATTCGACTATGGGATAACTCACTTCAATACGAGTGCAATCATGAAACAATCTCTAAGGTCATGATCTTAAAACATGTTCTAGTCATAGATTTCGAATGATACGGGTATCGAAGGAATCACTAAACTTGTACGGTTATGCCTAATTCACATGGAATGAATTTGTTGCGTTTCATGAACAAGGCAATTGATGCTAGTGCATATGAGTATATGGTTCGATAGGGATCGAACGCATCAACCGATCCAAACAAAGAAATCCATTCTGGAAACGCATCTCGCATATCGGTAATGAGATGCTTCTCAAGAATTATAATAAAGTACGAATTAGTCCTTAGACTTGAGATACTAGGGAAAATTCAATGCACGGGTGTGCTTACTTTGATTTAGGTGCTGACCACGTAGCCTGATCATTGTGTGCCTACTTTGGGTACGTATATTCGTTTATGCGAATGGTTAGTATCAATACGGGACCTACCGAATCATCGTCATGGATGAAATAATTTCCTATACATTCTTAGATAATAGATTTCAAGAAATCCGTGGCCATGGTCGGTGATTGATTTGGAAAGGAGTTAATTTAGCAGTTGCACTGGAATTATAATCCAGAATTAGAAAGTACATAATCGAGATAATGAGATGTGCCGATCAAATCACACACCCTAGTTCTCGATAAAAAAATTAAGTCTATAGAAGGATTCTATGTACATGGAAGTTATAAAAGGTGAGGTTCACAAGATCAATTCACTTGAAGTTGGGCCTCATGGGCTTGTGGCTAGACATCGACCATGAGTTGTAGGTACTCCTGAATTAATAGGAGATTAATTTTGGAGTGGTAAATTAAAAGTGTTTAATAATCAGAGCAATCAATTGCTCATAATTAAATTACGAAGAGTTTTTGGGCCCGCAGTAAAATGATGGTGAACTTAGAGGGTCACACACAATACAGTTGGATAATAACAGTAAAAAAAGGAAACAATTGATTTGAAGAAGTTAAATCAATAATTTAATTGAATTAAAGTGATTGTTCAATTTAAATAATAGTTAATTAGATGTTATATTTAATTAAATATTAATTAAAGTGTTAATTAAAAAAATAGAGGAATTAATTAAATTAACTAGGCTCATCTAATTAAGGAGGTAATTATATGGGCCATAAAAAAGGCTTGCACGACAAGGGAAATTGGTGGCTTATAAATATGAGTCTTGAGAGACTCCTTAAACCTAATCTTGAAATTGCAAAAATATACCCTAGCCGCCCATTCTCTTCATCTTCTCTCCCATTTGGATCTAGATCTGAAGATCCTCCATTTGACAAACCTTATAGTTCTAGTTCTAAGCCCGTGACTTGAAGGTGTTGCTACGATCCACTGGTGTGGATTCTTTCTAGAGGCACGACATGGAGTGCTACTGTGAATCAAAAGAAGATCGAAGATTTTTACCACCGAACATGTGGTGAGGTAAATCACAGATAGCCCCCTTTCTTGATTTTGGTTTTATTACTTTGTGCTTTAATTCAACATTTTCGCTTATGTAAGATGAAAATCGATTTATGGGATGTATGGGTACCTCGGAATATCTTTAAAATTCTGAATTTTTATTGTTCTAATAATTGAGGTATCCCAACATCGACAACCCACCATCATCAAAGAACAAACATTAATTTTTCTATTTTTTTGGTTTGCATTTTCGAAATGAATTCTGCACTTAATTATTTTGTATGAAAAGATTTCGTGAAGAATCATATCCTTGGTGTAATTAAGTAATAAATTAAGAGATAGGTGTTCCTCATATAAAAATTCACATTAATTGCCGGTCCTTCTTAAAACTAAAGGGTAAAAGATTACAAATTAAAAATAATTAGCAAATACTAGTTTGAAGATATAAAAAGATGACAGTAAAACTGGTGAAGGATTTTAAACAATCTCGAAAAAAAGAATGAAATGTTTCAATCGATTTTCTGGGAAGGAATTTGTCTTTATTTGTATTTAGAGATCTACATGTTCCAAATTTTATTCAATTAACTATAAGTTTATTTAATTAAATATTGTCCCATTTCTTTTTTAAAGAGCTATGATATGACCAAAATAGAGAGGAGTATAGTAAATGAAAAATAACCATGGAAGAGATTGTATGAGTAATTAAATAGAGTTGAACATTAAAGGGTATATTAGGTAGTATATAAATATTTCTCCGCCAACAATATTTGTTTCTCTGGCAATATCCCAAGCCCAAAACGAAATGCAAGTATTTGATTAATTCATACCAACATACGCAGTGAACAATCTGAGAGGCATTAACTAAATTACTAATAAAATATGTACGAAAAATTTCATGCTTAATTGACAAAGTCATCCAGTTATACATTCATCAATTTAAAGACATATTTGATAGGATAGTGCCCAGCAAGCCAACAAATATAAGCTTGTTAAGGAACTTCCTTTAGAAGCAATCTTATGATTTATAAGATAATACGCCCGTTTATTCATAGTACGTGAATTAAACAATGGCCAACTTCATCTCTCGCGAACGTATCTAAGCGATTGGATGAAACCCTGAGATCACTCATGACTACGGGATTATTCACTTCAGTATTGGGTGCGATTAATCATGAAACAGTCTCAAAGGTCGTGATCTCAAAAATGTTCCAAGTCATAGATTCATATCGAGACGGGGTATCGAGTGAATCGTTAAGACTTGTAGGATTATGCATGATTCACATGAAGTGAATTTGTTGTCGTTTCATGAACAAGGCATTGAATGCTAGTGCATATGACTAGGTGGTTCGATAGGGGATCGAACGCATCGAACGACCCGAACAGAGAGACCCATCGTGGAAGTGCGTTAAGCATATCGGTAATGGGATGTCTCTCAAGACTTATAATAGTGTACGATTTAGTCCTTTGACTTGAGGTGCTAGGGCGGATTCGGTACACGGGAATACGTACTTTGATTTAGGAGCCGATCACATAGCTTGGTCATTGTGCGACTACTTTGGGTGCGTATGAACGTGTGCGCGGATAGTTAGTACTAATATAGGATCTGTCGACTCATCCTGATAAGATGAGAGAATTTCCTGTACGTTCTTAGATAATAAATCCGAGGAATCTACGGCCGTAGTCGGTGACGGATTTGGAAAGGGGTTTCCAAATTTAGCAGTCACACTGGAATTATTATCCTGAATTAGAAAGTACAGAATTGAGATAATTAGAGGTGCCGACCAATTCACACACCCTAGGTCTCAATCGGGAAATTAGTTGATAGAAGGACCGTATGTACATGGCACTTATAAGAGTTGGAGGTTCACGAATATCAATTCACCTGAAGTTGGGCCTCATGGGCTTGTGGCTAGACATCGACCATGAGGTGTGGGTACTCCTGAATTAATAAGGAAATTAATTCTGGAGTGGTCAATTAAAGTGGTTAATTGATCGGAGCAATTAATTGCTCACTAATTAAATCACGAAAGTCGTGGGCCTGCTGCCAATTGATGGTGAACCTAGAGGGTCACACACAATACAGTTGGACAGTGACAGTCTGGAAGGAATCAATTGATTTAAGGAATTAAATCAATATATGAATTAAAGTATTAATTCATGAAGAAGAATAATTAATTAGAAGTAACTAATTAATTAATCAAGAATTAAAGTGTTAATTCGAAATGGAGAATCATTAATTAGGAGTAACTAATTAATGAATCAATTGGAATTTCTAATTGATTAAATCCTCAATTAAAGTGTTAATTGGAAAGGATTAATTAATTAATAGTGGATTAATTAATTAAACACATGGGCCAATCCATATGAAAGTTAATTGATCTAGGATTAATTAATTTAAGCATATGGGCCGATTATTGTAAAGATAAATTAATCTGGGATTAATTAATCTTGCATGGGCTGATTTTGGGAACAATGATCAAATTAAGTTTAGGACTAATTAAAAGCACATGGGCCGATTTTATTGAACTAGGTTGGCCGATTTTTTGCTTGTTTATTTAGTCTTAAATTAATGTTGATTATGTTGGATTATGATAGGGATTAAAAGAGTTTGTGTTTTCTTGTGTAACTAGGAAAGAGATTGAAAGAGATCTTCTTTCCTAATGTGATAAGATTTGTGTATATCTTATCTCTTGAAAAGGAAAATATTCTTTCAAGAGTTAGATGTCTATTAGGAGAAGGAGTCTTCTAATAGAGACATCTATAAATACTAGACATACATAATCAAAAGAATGATGATAAAAAAAATCCTAAGAGATTTATTCTAAGCAAAGAAAGAAAATCACAACACAAGAAAAACAAAGAAGGCCGAAAATTTCAGCCCTCATTCTCGCCCCTACTGAAAACCGAACCCTGTGCAAAAATCGCCCCACCCCTGTGAAGGATTTTTCTCCAAGTCTTCTTCCCGGATCCGCATCCAATTCCTGACGAGACAATTCCTTAATCCTAGTTCTGAGCCTGGGGATTTCGCGAAGTCACTCAAATCCAACTGGTGTGGACTATCTCTAGAGGCACAACACTTGGGGTGCTCTAGTGAACAACTGAAGACCGGAGAATTACCACCACCTTGCCTGTGGTGAGGTAAAATTGTTTTTACCTACTTTTATTTAATTCAAGTATATGCATGCTTTAATTAAATTCAACCTTTATTCATATGTGCTAATAAGAAACCCTGGGATTTGGTGTATGATAAAAATTTTAAATTCCGCACTGTTGTAGTTGACAAATTATACCCATAAATCCCAACAGTGGTATCAGAGCCTAACTTATTATGCACATATGAAAAAGGCCTGAACACATCAAATTTTCGTGAATATGTTTATTTGTCGTGTTCTATGCATGGATCTTGCTGATTATGATTAATTATGTGTTCGGATATAAAGCATAATTCTTATTTGGGCCAGATCTGCAATTTGCGATTATTACAGGACTAAAATTGCAATTTACGATTTTTAGAAAATCTGGACAGAATCTGAAATTTTAATATTCTGGAAATTTTGGGCTGAAATTGAAATTCTGTTTTTTCTAAGCGATAGGGGTCTGTTTTGCAATTTCCGTAAGTTGTGGGGCTGTTTTGCAATTTACGAAAACTTCAGGGGCTGTTTTGCGATTAATAAAAGTTTCTGGAAATAAAATATTAATTTCTGTTTTCTGGGCCAATTTGCAAGTTCTGGAATTTTTGGGGCTGATTTATCATTTCCGAAAGTTTTGGGGTCAAAACGTAATTTTCGAAAATTGAGGGACCAAACTGTAATTTTCAAAATTTGAAATTTCCAGAACCTGAATTATGTTTTAAAAGGTGTTTTATTATCCGAAGGATTAATTTTTCATAATTAGTAGTGGAGTAAAGTAAGAACCATGAGATATTTTAAAAGGGGTTTTAAAATAGAAGTTGTGATTTAATTTTAAAAGGGGTTTTAAAATAAAATCAAAGGGTCATTTTAAAAAGGGGTTTTTAAAATGATAGTGAAGAGATTGTTTTAGAAAGGGGTTTTTAAAACTAGAATCTAAGGTTGTTTTAAAAGGTAGTTTTAGAATAACATAAGAAATAAGAAAAATTATAATTTTGCTTGTTTCTTGCTCAACGTGAAATTGTTTACGTGGTTTTCGATCGCGCCGAGCCTTGACCTTTAGGTTAGATGTGATTGGTTGATTTTAATCTTATTGGTTTCATTGGGCCTGCGAGCCTTAAGTTTTTGGGCCACTTTGAGCCATTGTAATAGATAGGGCTTTACTGTTTTATTAGTTTAGAATGGAGGCCCGTTACAAGCAAGGTGGGAGCCCAAGAAGACTAAAGGCCATGTATGCATGGTAAAATGTGTAATAGAGTAGGTCTATATGAAACCCAATAGATTGACCAATAGGACCATCGTCTTTGGCTCGATGGTGGTCCGCATAGGAGGCTCCCGATCGAAAACATACTGTGGTAGCATGCATGCTAGGTGTGAATGTTTTATTTTTATTTGTTGATTTATTTTTGGCTTGCGCGCTAGAATTTAGATCACTAAAATAATTATAAAGCATAATTAAAGCGGTGAGATCTCGAGGAGAGTTACCTCAAACTTCCTAAAACCGAAAATCCCTTCTCGGAATTAAAATATTAAGTCATATTGGGTAAACTATAAAATGATGTTTTATAGATCCAAGCCTTCCATCAATAGGGACTAGTGTATGTTGTCTACTTATCGATAGAGGTGATCCAGAGTCTGGCACCCGAGTCGAAGAAAGGGACAATACACGAAATTCCTTGATTCTTGCTTTTAACTAAACAAGACAAGGGTGAGGACTTGTCGGGATGTGAAAATCGACCGATAACTAGTTACGGGGATTTCATGACCGGGCCAGTTTCTCATCAAGATTGACTGGGTTAGACTTAAACGAGTAGTAACATCTATGATGTAGCAGTGCTAGATAGATGCGAAAATCGAGGCAAAATAGCTTGAAGGTTGTGGAGTAACACAATTGGTAAAAGTATACCTACCTAGGGAGTTAATTGTATGACCGCGAGTTGTGGGTGCAATTAATGTCTGCTGGGACGTCAAGACCTACTAGGAAATAGAATTTCCCGAACAATGCAAGGGGTTTATTGTTTCGGTAAAATAGTGGGAGAACTTTTTCGATAGAAAGACCAATCTTCGTTAATTATAAGTATTATCTTAAATCTGTCTGCTTATTGTTGTCTATTATTTATATTTAGCCATGCCAATATTCACTGCCGATTGCGAACAAACAATATTGCAAATCTGGATATCATCACTCCACGATGAAGGCATGACTAGGTTCAAAAATATTAGTGAATATTGCACTTACCTGATCAAGAGGCTAAAACGAATCGATGAGTTTAGAGCTATATTGACTCTAGATGATAAGATGGTAATCATCGCAAATGGCCTGCCTGAATCATTCTCTCATTTTATCGATCATTGTGAAGTTCCAAGTAAAGGAATTGAGACCAATGATTTGCATAAATTGTTAGACAAATATGAGAAAGCCCTCGAAAGAGGACAAGGATTGATCGAAGGAAAGAATTGTCCCTTATGTAAGAAAAATGAGGAACTGAGTAACATGACTGATGAGGAATTCCGAAACATACTTGACCAAGGTATAACCCAAGTTATTTCCTTTTGATGAAAAACATCTTAAGATTTTTCTTTTGATGTAAATCATCTAACATTTCTGGTTTCTGTAAAAGTGTTTACAGAGGATGACTGGAACGTGCTGCAAGTGACCAAGTCTGGGTTTCAATTGCACATGAGGGAAACATACTTCAAGGAATGGGTCAAGGAGCATCTGGATTTTTCTTATTAGCATATGTTTTTCTTTAATTCTGGATTTAGGCATTAGTTAGAGTTTTGTCTATTTATTTCGAACATTGTACGAAACCTTTTAGCTTTACCATTATGAATGGAATTAGTTTAATTAAAGCTTCTAATTCGTACATAATTGCTTTACCGTTGTAAATAAAGCAAAGAAATAAGCATTGATAAAACTTAAACAATTATGCTAAATCAAGAAAAGAAAAACAAATTAGATAATTATCCACATTCGATCAAAATTCCTAAAAGAAGGAATCGATGAATTGTTTTCAATCATGGCTCTTGAAATATAGAAGATTGATGAATTCAAAACATGCGAATCCTGTCTGAATAGGAAATCAATCGATTAAAGGTATTTTGAAATACCAAGTGTTTTAATGGATAAAACCATTAACACACATGTGGATCACTAAAGCATTAGTGCGAGTAATTAATTGCTTCATAAAATATCCTAATGGCATTTAGGATATGTGTACTTTGGAGGTACAAGTTTTTGGAAAGGTTGAAGGGTTCAAAGTGTTTCATAAAGGCACTAAGTAAAGTGCAAGTATGGAAATGTTGAAAGGATTCAAAGGATTCCAAAATCGAAGCAATTAAGGGCATTAAAGTATGATCATTCGATTTAATCGAAGTGATTAATACATAAGCCCTAAATTACTCAAATTATCTAAATCAAGAATAGAATTCTTGAATAGCGAGTTAAATCTAATAAAAGGAATCGAACTATGAAAGACTAGATTCATTCCTTAAATTAGTATTGCTATAACTCCTCAAACAATTCTGGGGTCAACCCCATGACTCTAGAAGGATACTTTGACTTGTAACCTTCTTAAGTCAATTCCTACGAAAACTGTACTAAATCAAGTATGGTACATCATCCATGAATGATAAAATTGGATAGTGGATCCAATTGAGAAAATTTGTAGGGTATCCAACGAAATCCATTGGATACCTGTTCCATGATCCTAAGGACGAAAGGAATCTGTTACTAAGGATACCCAATTCTTGGAGGGTGGTTCCCTCGCGAATAGAAATGGGATTTTACCATGGAACTTGATGAAGTCCTAGACTTGGACACATCCCTACAAATAGTGGGAGTATATTTTCAAACCTACTGAACCAAAATTTTGTACACCAAATTTCGAAGATTCGATCGAATTCGAAAAGAACTAGTACGTTCACGAATATGATCGATTGGAAAGTAATCCAAGAACTTTCGAAATATCTATGTATAACATAGATTCGGGCACATAGCTTAAACGCCATGTGATCTAAGTGGATTGTAAATAATCCGTTTGGAAACAACGAATCATAGAAGCTTCGTGTGACTGCGAAGAATATCCATTGGATTTAAATCCAAAGGTAAATCTATAATTCTAGACCAGTATCCCGAAGCTGGAACATGCAACTAGATGAGACAGTCAAGGCGGTTGACTTTATCAAAATTGCATGTAAATCTCAATGTACAAAAGAATCAGTGGGAGTTTTTGCATTGTTCGTAATATAAACACTAATGTTGACATAGATGTTGTATGAGTGTTGAAACGCAGACGAAAGCGTGTTCATTCACGTAATTCTTCATTAAAAGATTTAAGGGATACATCTCACGTATTGGCAGTACGTATCTATTGTGATAGATTAGAGAAGATGTTTGAAATCCCAAATCTTAGTACATGGACAAAACTGAATAAAATCAGTATGGAAAGTCATAGAGAGGACAGTTTCCATAGAGATATAAAATCTCTCTCAAAGTCAATAAGCCCTACATTTGATGAGTAAAGAGGATAATATCTCTGAACACCTTCCATATAAAAGGTGGCATAGTATATGCAACGTCATGTACAAGACCAGACTAAACATTTGCTATGAGTATCATAAGCTGATGTTGGTCGAACACCAGTAAGGAGTACTGGTATACCGAAAGGAAGCATTCCTTAAAGAACTCTAGGAGTTCTAAGGACATATTGCTGGTCAACGGTAATAATGAAGAATTGGAACTCGAAGGATTTAGTGATTCGAGTTTCCCATCTGAAGTGAATTTAATATTCTGGTTTTATGGGGCAACGATGATTTGAAAGAAGTTCAAAAGACAATCGATGCTGGGTTAACCAATAAAACAGAATATTTCGCAGTATTGAATACAGCGAAGGAAAGTGTTTGGACGAAAACTTCTTCCAATAAATTGGAAGTAGTACCTAGCATTGCGAGGCCTATAGTTATCTTCAATGATAACTTAAGGCAATTGCTTTAGCAAAGGAATCGAGATCTCACCCATGATCTAAACACAAGTATACCATATGATCTGGCAAATCATAGGTAGTACGAGATGTGGGGTAAACCACGTCAAGAGACAACATAGCGGATCCACTAATTAAGTCATAATCACAAAAGGGTTCGACGGACATCTGGAGTGAGATGGGCCTTAGAAACGTATGTGGTTGGCTTTAGGGCAAGTGGGAGATTGATAGGATAGTGCCCAGCAAGCCAACAAATATAAGCTTGTTAAGGAACTTCCTTTAGAAGCAATCTTATGATTCATAAGATAATACGCCCGTTTATTCATAGTACGTGAATTAAACAATGGCCAACTTCATCTCTCGCGAACGTATCTAAGCGATTGGATGAAACCCTGAGATCACTCATGACTACGGGATTATTCACTTCAGTATTGGGTGCGATTAATCATGAAACAGTCTCAAAGGTCGTGATCTCAAAAATGTTCCAAGTCATAGATTCATATCGAGACGGGGTATCGAGTGAATCGTTAAGACTTGTAGGATTATGCATGATTCACATGAAGTGAATTTGTTGTCGTTTCATGAACAAGGCATTGAATGCTAGTGCATATGACTAGGTGGTTCGATAGGGGATCGAACGCATCGAACGACCCGAACAGAGAGACCCATCGTGGAAGTGCGTTAAGCATATCGGTAATGGGATGTCTCTCAAGACTTATAATAGTGTACGATTTAGTCCTTTGACTTGAGGTGCTAGGGCGGATTCGGTACACGGGAATACGTACTTTGATTTAGGAGCCGATCACATTGCTTGGTCATTGTGCGACTACTTTGGGTGCGTATGAACGTGTGCACGGATAGTTAGTACTAATATAGGATCTGTCGACTCGTCCTGATAAGATGAGAGAATTTCCTGTACGTTCTTAGATAATAAATCCGAGGAATCTACGGCCGTAGTCGGTGACGGATTTGGAAAGGGGTTTCCAAATTTAGCAGTCACACTGGAATTATTATCCTGAATTAGAAAGTACAGAATTGAGATAATTAGAGGTGCCGACCAATTCACACACCCTAGGTCTCAATCGGGAAATTAGTTGATAGAAGGACCGTATGTACATGGCACTTATAAGAGTTGGAGGTTCACGAATATCAATTCACCTGAAGTTGGGCCTCATGGGCTTGTGGCTAGACATCGACCATGAGGTGTGGGTACTCCTGAATTAATAAGGAAATTAATTCTGGAGTGGTCAATTAAAGTGGTTAATTGATCGGAGCAATTAATTGCTCACTAATTAAATCACGAAAGTCGTGGGCCTGCTGCCAATTGATGGTGAACCTAGAGGGTCACACACAATACAGTTGGACAGTGACAGTCTGGAAGGAATCAATTGATTTAAGGAATTAAATCAATATATGAATTAAAGTATTAATTCATGAAGAAGAATAATTAATTAGAAGTAACTAATTAATTAATCAAGAATTAAAGTGTTAATTCGAAATGGAGAATCATTAATTAGGAGTAACTAATTAATGAATCAATTGGAATTTCTAATTGATTAAATCCTCAATTAAAGTGTTAATTGGAAAGGATTAATTAATTAACAGTGGATTAATTAATTAAACACATGGGCCAATCCATATGAAAGTTAATTGATCTAGGATTAATTAATTTAAGCATATGGGCCGATTATTGTAAAGATAAATTAATCTGGGATTAATTAATCTTGCATGGGCTGATTTTGGGAACAATGATCAAATTAAGTTTAGGACTAATTAAAAGCACATGGGCCGATTTTATTGAACTAGGTTGGCCGATTTTTTGCTTGTTTATTTAGTCTTAAATTAATGTTGATTATGTTGGATTATGATAGGGATTAAAAGAGTTTGTGTTTTCTTGTGTAACTAGGAAAGAGATTGAAAGAGATCTTCTTTCCTAATGTGATAAGATTTGTGTATATCTTATCTCTTGAAAAGGAAGATATTCTTTCAAGAGTTAGATGTCTATTAGGAGAAGGAGTCTTCTAATAGAGACATCTATAAATACTAGACATACATAATCAAAAGAATGATGATAAAAAAAATCCTAAGAGATTTATTCTAAGCAAAGAAAGAAAATCACAACACAAGAAAAACAAAGAAGGCCGAAAATTTCAGCCCTCATTCTCGCCCCTACTGAAAACCGAACCCTGTGCAAAAATCGCCCCCCCCCCCCTGTGAAGGATTTTTCTCCAAGTCTTCTTCCCGGATCCGCATCCAATTCCTGACGAGACAATTCCTTAATCCTAGTTCTGAGCCTGGGGATTTCGCGAAGTCACTCAAATCCAACTGGTGTGGACTATCTCTAGAGGCACAACACTTGGGGTGCTCTAGTGAACAACTGAAGACCGGAGAATTACCACCACCTTGCCTGTGGTGAGGTAAAATTGTTTTTACCTACTTTTATTTAATTCAAGTATATGCATGCTTTAATTAAATTCAACCTTTATTCATATGTGCTAATAAGAAACCCTGGGATTTGGTGTATGATAAAAATTTTAAATTCCGCACTTTTGTAGTTGACAAATTATACCCATAAATCCCAACAATATTAGTTAGAAAATCAAAAAAATTATATGAAATTTTTTTTGAATGAGCAATACTTTTTTTTGGTTAAATTTGAATGAGCAATTAGGTATCTCATAAGTTAGACATACATTATATTACGCAGTTACCATAGAAGGAGCATGCCCTCGTTATTGACGTAAGTGTAATTAACTTCGGCAATACACAAATTTATATTAATTACTTTCCCACTATTTAGTCAGTGCTTTATTAAATACTAAACAACTTACTATATGAAATTTTATTTTATATCTGGATATAATTTTTAATAATAGGAAAAACAATAATTTTGTTGAATCACTATTAGAGTGTTCACATTTACCTTTTGATCCCTTTGTATTCGCACAATAGGGAGGCATTGTGATTCTTTTACAAAGCCACAAGTGCGTATTTTGCCATTTTATTTATCAAATTTGGATAAAGTGTCCTTATAGGATAATAGAGGATAATTTGCTATTTAGCTCTTTATTTCTATAATTATCACGTATAGTGGTGAGGCTGTCATATTTTCATCACTTTCATCGTGTAAAATATTACACCTATAATCAGTATTTCCCATTTCCCATTCCCTCAAGAGATATAATCAAAATCCTTTATTTTCTTCTCCCTCTTATATTTTGTTTGTTTGTTTGTTTAACTAATCATTTACACACTCCATACGGACCGAGTTGCCAAAAAAAGCAAAAATAAAAATATATATATATATATATATATAAAACACTCAAGTTTTATGCAATAAAAGTATGTTATAGTGTATTGATGGCACTTGACTTTTGTCTATGACCGCTAACAACATATTTTCTATAATATTAATGTTACTCATTGTCTAATGTCATTTAACCCTTAACCACCAAAATCTGCCACCAACTTTCCTACTCACCATTCTTATCTTTTTCTTCCCAACTCAACTTTGTTTTGCCTCTTCGTTTCATTTTTCACGTTCATTTCAAAATTACTCTGCTCTCATGTTTTTATTTCAAGGTTTTTAAAATTCCTACTTAACAGATTAATTATATATTCTTTAAGATGTTTTTATTATATGTTTGATTAGTTGTATTGAATATTTATAGTTGCATGTAGTTTATTTTGAACTTAATTGATTAATTAGAGAAAATCTATTTATGAGTTTTTGTAAAGTTACGATCTTTTGTTTATTTTAGTGAATGATTTCGATGGTTTGGTATTCCTGAATTTTTATTAACCGCTCTGAGATTTTTTTTTTTTTTTTTTTTTTTTTTTTTTTTTTTTTTTGTGGTTGTTGATTTAATTTTCCTTTGTAGCCATAACTAGATTTATGTTTAGTTCATGTTTCACTGAGTAAAAATTTAAGAAAACTGTCGAATGAGTGAATCTTGAGCTCCATTTTGTTTATCTTCATTTATCATTTACAAATTGAAACTCAAGAACCAAATGTAACCTTAAGGATTTGTTGAACTTAAGTTTTTGTTTGTATATATCTGAATGATTGAATTTCACTCGGTTTTCATTACAATTTATGATGTATCTCTTATGTGTTATACTTTATCAGGATGTCGGACAATCAAGTGTAGAGGGTATTGAAAAAAAATGAAAGTATTTTCAGAGAAGGGCAGCTATGTTACTTGTTATTACTTAAGAGACAACACTAGGAGTTCTCTTTTTGCTGTGGTGGGGATAGAGAAGAGTATAAACCACACTATCTATACAATAATAGACGAATTCTTACGTGTGATGGGGTCCAATGAAAAAATCAACGAAAAGATTAAGTGGAAGAGAAGTAGAGATGTTGTAAAGTTTCTCATATCAATAACCCGTACAAATGGCCTAATTTACAAAAATCCAAGTATGTGTCTTTCAAGTAAAACTTTAGTAATTTAGTTCTTCATCCTAATGATTTGCATGGCAATATATAATTATAAAAGTCAATAATTTTGGTATGTTTTATATTCCTTTATATCAGTTCACATCCTTTAGTTTTGGAAGTCTCACTCAACATTTTAGATTTGAGCTTTCCACATTTTGGTTTTCTTGTTGAGCAATTTTTAACCAAATTTGATTGTGGATATATGCATATGTGTTTAATCTAAAATGTTGAGTGAGACTTCCAAAACTAAAGGATGTGAACTGATATAAAGGAATCTAATACATACCAAAACTATAGAGCTTTATTATTTTATATGCCATGCAAATCATTAGGATGAAGAATTAAATTATTAAAGTTCTACTTAAAAGGCACATACTTGGATTTTTGTAAATTGGGCCTTTTATACGGGTTATTGATATGAGAAACTCAACAACATCTTTTCTTCTCTTCCACTTAGTCTTTTCGTTGATTTTCTCAGTGGACCCCATCACACGTAAGAAGTCGTCTATTATAGTATAGATAATGTGGTTTCTACTCTTCTCTATCCCCACCACAGCAAGAAGAGAACTCTTAGAGTTGTCAAATTTATGATGACAAACACATTCAGAAGATGATTTGTCAGAATATAAAGCATTTGACTTACATTGAAATTTTGTTTCAGGAAAATTAATTTTATTTTTCATAATAATTGTTGTTGAACTAGACAAAAATCAAAAGGTGATCTCATAGGTTGCCATTTAGGTTGCAATATACTCAAAACAAATGAGCGACAAAACCCCAGTTCGTACAAATAGTGGGAGTTAATGGATCTCCAAATAAGTTAGAACAAATATCCATCAATTGATTTATGTATTGCTTGATTGATTATGATTAGGTGATGTTGCTCTGCAATCTGTTGTGTTGTCTACATTTATTATATTTGGTTTAAATGTTTGTGTTGTTAAATAGAACCATAAAATATATAGTCCTTTCCTTACCAGGAGCTATTGGTGTAGATTATAGATAAATTCATGTGGTTGTGTTCTTTCTAATATTTGTATGGAATTTGTTTAGGAATCATTAAGTTTCTGTACTTTTTCTATATTGTTTCAAAACAAATTATACTTGAAAATTAAGTTTCAGAAAGGATTTATGCTGCTACTAATAAAATAGGGAGCATTCTTGAATTCAATATTTCTTAATACTCAATATCAAATTTTTGCTGGTGCGTATGCTTGACTTTTCTTAGTTGAACCCTTACATTTTGAGAAGAGTTTATCAAAAATATCTTTTTGAATCAAAATTAAGTATTTTATTTTTTCGAAAACACCAAAACATGTTCCTGATTTTATTAAACGTGAATTAAGTTGAAGTATTACATCTGAGAATATTAATTAAGAGAACTTTACAGTCACTAAGTTAGTTGTTGAACTAACTTGTGTTGGGATATGGCTCGATTTGTCTGACAACAAAGTGCGGAATTTAAAATTTTTCGAGTCATCCAATGGTCCCATAAAAGATGTCTCCACATTATGTATACAAAAGCAAGAACAAAAACGCACACAATGAATTAACAAGGGGGGTTTTTGCGATATACCTCACCACAGACAAGGTGGTGGAAACCTCCGGCTTCGTTTCTGAATCTGGATCTGGTTCACAGGAGTGATCCAAGTGTCTCACCTCCAGGGATAGTCCACACCAATTGGATTCTGACAACACCTCAAGATCTTAGGCTCAGAACTCGATTCAGGAGATTTGTTATTGCAGGATTGTATTAGATCTCTTGACAGATCAAGATCTAACACAATGGAATAAGGAGATCACGGCGGCGGCACCAAGGAACCCACGGCAGCAGAGTGGCGGCGGCTAATGGTGGCGGCGGCGGCTAGCTAGGGTTAGCTTGGAGAGGGGGCGGCTACTTAGGGCAAAAGGAGGCTAGGGTTTTCTTTCTTAGGTGTTAGCTTTTAAGCTCATGTAGATCCCCTTTTATAGACTCCTTCTGACCTAGGGTTTGCAAGACTCCTTATGGGCTTTAATTAATAGAAGCCCATGTCTTGCAATCCTCCATTTAATTAACTACTTTAATTAAATGCCCAGTCCAATTAAATCAATATTTCTTTTAATTAACTAGCAACTCAATTATTAATTAAGTTAGCCAATTAATTAATCTCCCACTTGAATTAAATACTTTTAATTCATTTAATTGATTTAATTACCTTTAAATCAATTAATTCCTTTCATTTCCTTTTATAACAGTCACCGTCCAATTGTATTGTGTGTGACCCTCTGGGTTCACCATCAACTGGCAGCAGGCCCACGAATCCTTCGTGATTTAATTTATGAACAATAAATTGTTCCGGTCAATTTAAACAACCTTTAATTGACCACTCCTAGAATTAAATCCTCTATTAACTCAGGAGTACCCACACTTCATGGTCGATGTCTAGCCACAAGCCCATGAAGCCCAATTTCAGGTGAATTGATATTTGTGAACCTCGTCTCATATAATTGCCATGTACATACGGTCCTTCTATCGACTAATATTCCCGATCAAGACTTAGGGTGTGTGAATTGATCGGCACCTCTAAATTTGTCTCGATAACTATACTTTCTAATTCAGGATAATATACCTTTGTGACCTTCTAAATTTGGAAACCCCTTTCCAAATCCGTCACCGACTGCGGCCGCAGATTCCTTGGATATATTATCTAAGAATCGTATAGGAAATTCTCTCACCCATTACAGCGAGTCAATAGATTCCATATCGGTACTAACCACTCGCGTACATGTCCATACGCACCCAACCTAGGCATGTTATGACCAAGCTACGTGGCCTATACCTAGATCTAAGTACGCACTTTCATGAACCGAATTCGCCCTAGTACCTCAAGTCAAAGGACTAAATCGTACACTATTATATTCCTTGAGAAACATCCCATCACCGATATGCGTCATGCGCTTCCACAATGGGTTTCTCTGTTCGGGTCGTTCGATGCGTTCAATCCTCCATTGAACCACCTACTCGTATGCACTGGACTCAAATTCCTTGCTCATGAAACACTACAAATTCACTCCATGTGAATCATGCATACTCGTACAAGTCTTGGCGATTCCTACGATACCCCGTCTCGTTTAGGAATCTATGACTTGGAACATTTTTAAGATTACGACCTTTGAGACTGTTTCATGATTGCACTCAGTACTGAAGTGAATCGTCCCATAGTCAAATGTAATCTAAGGGTTTCAACCAATCGCTTAAATGTATTCGCGAGAGATGAAGTTGGCCATTGTTTATCCTTATACATATATAAATAAACATGCGTATTATTATAAAATCAAAGATCGTTTCATACAGGATAGATCTATTACAAGCTAACAGAACTGGCTTGCAGGGCACTATCCTTTCAATCTCCCACTTGCCCTAAAGCCATTCACCTATGGTTCTAAGACCCATCTTCTCTAGATGACTATCGAACGCCTTTTGTGAAAGTGGCTTAGTTAGTGGGTCAGCTACGTTGTCTTCCGATTTGACATACTCCATGTGCATGTCACCTCTACCCATGATCTCTCTGATCACGTGGTATTTCCTCTGTACGTGTTTGGATTGATGGTGTGATCTCGGCTCCTTCGCTTGAGCTATCGCCCCGTTGTTGTCACAGAAGACGACTACAGGTTCAGCAATGCTAGGAACAACATCCAATTCTTGGATGAAGTTTTTCATCCATACACTTTCTTTTGCTGCATCTGATGCTGCGATATATTCTGCTTCTGTGGTTGAGTCGGCAGTGGTAGACTGTTTACAGCTTTTCCAACTGACCGCTCCTCCATTGATGCGGAATATGTATCCAGAGTTGGATTTGAAGTCATCCACGTCAGACTGGAAACTTGCATCAGTGAATCCTTCAAGTTTCAGTTCTCCACTACCACCGTAGACCAAAAACATATCCTTAGTCCTTCGCAGGTACTTTAGGATTGCTTTTACGGCAGTCCAGTGCTCTTCGCCTGGATTTGACTGATAGCGGCTCGTTACACTTAGAGCGTGTGCTATGTCTGGTCGAGTACACAACATCGCATACATTATACTCCCTATAGCAGAGGCATAAGGTATGAGAGACATTCTCGTCTTTTCTTCGTCAGTTGTAGGGCACATAGACTTAGAAAGAGAGATACCATGTCTTATTGGAAGCAATCCTCTCTTGGATTCTTCCATCTTGAATCTTTTCAAGATTGTGTTAATGTACTGAGATTGGGAGAGTCCAATCATCTTCTTCGATCTATCCCTATAGATACGTATTCCCAATACGTAAGATGCGTCTCCCATATCTTTCATAGAGAACTGCGCGGATAACCACGCTTTAGTCTGCGCTAACATCTTGATATCGTCTCCGATCAACAAAATGTCATCGACGTACAAAACAATGAATTGTACTGTGCTCCCACTATTCTTCTTGTACACACAAGGTTCATATACATTTTTGATGAAGCCAAATGCCTTGACTGTCTCATCAAATCGTATGTTCCAGGTTCGGGATGCCTGTTTGAGGCCATATATTGACCTTTGAAGTTTACACAATTTGTGCTCACTTCCTTTGGACGCAAAACCTTCAGGTTGTTGCATAAAGATCTCCTTGTCAATGTCTCCATTGAGGAAGGCGGTCTTTACGTCCATTTGCCATATCTCATAGTCATGCCATGCGGCAATGGCAAGCAATATCCGAATGGATTTGGACATCGCTACGGGAGAGAAGGTTTCCTCATAGTCTATTCCAGGCCTTTGAGAATACCCCTTCGCCACTAAGCGTGCCTTGTGAGTTAAAACCTCTCCATTCATTCCAAGCTTACGCTTGAAGATCCATTTGCATCCTACAGGGATAGTTCCCTCAGGTGGATCAACCAAGGTCCAAACCTTGTTGGAATGCATGGAATCCATTTCGGATTGCATGGCTTCGAGCCACGCACCCGAGTCTATGTCTGACATCGCTTCTTGGTAGGTCCTTGGATCATTATCACCTCTTTCGTTTTCGTGAATGAAACCAAATCGCTCTGGCTCCTTACGAATTCGATCAGACCTTCGAAGAGTAGGTGTACTAGTAGGTTCAGTAAATCCTGGTTCAGCTCCCACTGTTTGTGAGGATGGGTCCGATTCCTGGACTTCATCAAGTTCTACGATTGTCCCATTTCGGTTGGCGAGGAAATCCTCTTCCAAGAAGTGGGCGTTCCTAGATACGAACGTATTACGTTCTTTAGGATCGAAGAACAGGTATCCAATGGATTCCTTTGGATACCCCACAAATTTGCACAAACTAGATCTACTATCTAGCTTATCTCCCTTCTTGTTCTTTACATACGCAGGAGATCCCCATACTCGTAAGTACGAATACACGGGTGCCTTACCATACCATACTTGGTGCGGTGTTGTCGGCACTGACTTCGAAGGTACTATGTTCAGTATCTTCGATGCAGTTAATAGGGCCAAGCCCCAAAACGAAAAGGGAAGGTCAGCGAAGCTCATCATGGAACGAACCATGTCTAACAATGTTCGGTTCCTCCGCTCGGACACTCCATTGAGTTGGGGCGTCCTAGGGGGAGTTCGCTGGGCGAGAATTCCATTCTCTTTTAGATAATCAAGGAATTCTTGGCTTAAGTACTCACCACCTCTATCAGAACGAAGTGCTTTAATACTATGTCCAAGTTGATTCTCAACTTCCATTCGAAACTCTTTGAATTTCTCAAAAGTTTCGGATTTGTGTTTCATAAGATACACATCCATAACGACTAAAATCGTCGGTGAATGTTACGAAGTACGAGAATCCTCCTCTCGCATTGACACTCAATGGTCCACAAATGTCAGTATGGATTAAATCCAATGTTTGCTTGGTTCGCTTGGGATTCCCTGTGAAGGGTGATTTGGTCATCTTTCCTTTGAGACAAGATTCGCAAGTTGGGAGTTCATCCAAGTTCTTTATTTCAAGAGCCTTAGAGGAAACCAACTTTTGAATCCTACTCTTGGAAATATGTCCAAGTCTAGCGTGCCAAAGTTGTGGAGTTTGATTGTCATATTTTCTTTTTCTAGATTGAATGTGCATGACGTCGGATTTAACAGGTTCTAGGGAATAAAGACCATCTATCAAAGTACCACAAGCATACTTTAAACCACCTTTAAATATGCTAAAAACTCCATTTTCAATGGAAAAATTAAAACCATCAATGTCTAGCATTGGTATAGAAATGATGTTCTTAATTATCGTTGGTACGTACAGACAATCCCTTAAAACCAAAGTAAAATTTCCTAAAACCAATTCGACGTCCCCAATAGCCTCAGCGGCGATCCTAGCTCCGTTTCCAAAACGCAGGATTCTATCCCCGGGCTTCAGGTATCTTACTGCTCCCATCACCTGCAAATCATTACATATATGAGAACCTGCTGCGGTGTCTAACACCCACGATGCACAGTTAATAGAAATATTAACTTCAACCAAGAAAATACCTTTGGCTACCAGTTTCATCTTTAGGTAGTCTGGGCAGTTCCTTTTCCAGTGCCCTGCTTTCTTGCAGTGGAAACATTCGTCTTCTGGGCCTTTGCGCTTCTTTTCAACCACCTTGGTGATTGCCTTCGAAGAAACACTTTTCTTCTTCTTCTTACCTCTCTTAGGCTTTGCAGCCTTCGATTGGTGTGCAATCATTACCGGCTTCTCTTTCTTGAGAGTCGATTCTGCCGTTACCAACAAATTGGTCAGTTCGTGAAGAGCGAGGGTTCTATCCTCCATGTTGAAGTTCAACACGAACTGGTCAAAAGAACGAGGCAGCGTATGGAGAAGGAGGTCAGTGCTAAGATCAGCGTGCAAGTCTACTTCCAATCGCCCTAGTTTTTCAACCAGGTTGATGAAACGCAGACAGTGATCCTTGACACTGCTTTCCTCAGCCATCTTGAGATGAAACAACTCCTTAGTGGTCGCGAACCTTTCGGTGCGAGACCTCTCTCCAAACATCTGCTGGAGGTGGAGAAGCATATCTCTAGCAAGCGGTATTGCAGCATGCTGTTTCTGCAGTTCATTCGACATCGAGGCTAGCATGAGACATCGAACCTGAAGATCATCATCAACCCTTTTAGCATGGGCGGTTCGTTGTTCCTCACTAGCTCGTGCTGCGGGTGCAGCAGGCATGGTTGTGTCGAGCACATAGCTACGTCGCTTGGAGTCGAGGACGATTCTGAGATTTCCCAGCCAGTCAACAAAGTTTGAGCCATTCAATTTGTTTGCGTCGAGGATAACAGATAATGGATTCTTAGACATTGTACTTAATATCTACAAATGGAAAGAAGACAACATTTAGCTAACTGATCTTATGCCTAATACTTATAATTATCGAATTTGGACTTGTTTTCGAAAAAGTTCTCCCACTATTTTATCGAAACAATCACCCCTTTGATTGCTCGGGAAATTTAATTCCTAGTAGGTCTTGACGTCCCAGCAGCAATTAATTGCACCCACGACTCGTGGCCATACAACCAATTCTCCAGGTAGGTATACTTTTTACCAATTGTGATACTCCACAACCTTCAAGCTTATTTTGCCTCGGTTTTCGCACTTATCTAGCACTGCTACATCATAAGTGTTACTAATCGTTAAGTCTAACCCATCAATCGTGATAAGCAACGGGCCCGGTCGTGAGTTCTCCGTAACTAGTTATCGGTCGATCCTCACATCCCGACCAGTCCTCACCCTTGTCGTGTTTAGTTAAAAACAAGAGTCAAGGAATTTCACGTATTGTCCCTTTCTTCGACTCGGGTGCCAGACTCTGGATCACCTCTATCGATAAGTGGACAACATACGTTAGTCCCTATTGATGGAAGGCTTGGATTTATATAAATACTTCATTTTATTTTAATCCAATATTACTTAATATTTAATTCGAGAGGGGGTTTCTGGTTTTGAAAGTTATGCTAACTCTCCTCGAGATCTCACCGATTCAGTTATGCTTTATCTTTTATTACGATCTAGATTCTAGCGCGTAGCCAAATATAAATCGACAAATAAATAAAAGCCATACAAGCCTAGCATGCATACTACCACAATATGTTTTCGATCGGGAGCCTCCTATGTGGGCCATCATCGAGCCAATGATGTTGGCCCAATTGGTCAATCTAAAGGGTTCTCAAACAGGCCATATGCTATTACACATTGTACCATGCATACATGGCCTTCTTATCTTCTTGGGCTCCCACCTTGCTTGTAAATGGGCCTCCATCCTAAACTAGGAAAGCAGTAAAGCCCTATTCTATTACAAAAGGCTCAAAGTGGCCCAAAAACAATAATAGGCTCGCAGGCCCAATAAAAACCAAGCAATAAATTAAACCAATCACATCTACCCTAAGGTCAAGGCTCGTCTCGATCGAAAACCACGTAAACAGTTCACGTAGAGCAAGAAACATGTAAACATCTTTTACTTTCTTCTATCTTAATTTTAAAACATCCTTTTAAAACTAACTTCCTATGATTCTTGCTTTTTAGTCACTACTAATTATGACATAATAAATATCCGGGTAAACAAAAGTTAATTTTCTGCTCAATTTCAGAATCTGTTTTTCAACTTTTGAAAAATTGCATTTTCGCCCCTCAACTTTCGAAAATTGCACTTTGACCCCAAAACTTTTAAAAAGTTTCAAAAACACCCCTGGGCAGTTTTGGGCAGCAGACCAGAAAATAAAATTTTGAATTTTGAAAATTTTCGATTTTTCAAATTGACCCCTCAAGTTTCGGTATTTGCAAAACAGCCCCTAAGTTTTTAGAAATTCCAAAACGACCTCAAAAACCGTGCAACCAGAATTGCAAGAACAGTCCAGAATTTTCAAATTTTCAGATTTCAAAAATTTCGAATTTTCAGCCCCAAAAACCCTAATATGCGATTTTTGCCTCAAAAGTCCTGAAGTTTTCAAAAACTATAAAAACGCCACAGATCTTGAAAAGCAGTTTTACCCAATGATAGATCTAGTCATAACAAACAAGAATCAACTTACAGAACGTAATTATCACGTGTTCTCATACATATAATTAAACATATACGGTGAACACAATTATGTTCAGGCTTTTGTATAATAATAATGGAGTTGGCTCTGATACCACTGTTGGGATATGGCTCGATTTGTCAGACAACAAAGTGCGGAATTTAAAATTTTTCGAGTCATCCAATGGTCCCATAAAAGATGTCTCCACATTATGTATACAAAAGCAAGAACAAAAACGCACACAATGAATTAACAAGGGGGGTTTTTGCGATATACCTCACCACAGGCAAGGTGGTGGAAACCTCCGGCTTCGTTTCTGAATCTGGATCTGGTTCACAGGAGTGATCCAAGTGTCTCACCTCCAGGGATAGTCCACACCAATTGGATTCTGGCAACACCTCAAGATCTTAGGCTCAGAACTCGATTCAGGAGATTTGTTATTGCAGGATTGTATTAGATCTCTTGACAGATCAAGATCTAACACAATGGAATAAGGAGATCACGGCAGCGGCACCAAGGAACCCACGGCAGCAGAGTGGCGGCGGCTAATGGTGGCGGCGGCGGCTAGCTAGGGTTAGCTTGGAGAGGGGGCGGCTACTTAGGGCAAAAGGAGGCTAGGGTTTTCTTTCTTAGGTGTTAGCTTTTAAGCTCATGTAGATCCCCTTTTATAGACTCCTTCTGACCTAGGGTTTGCAAGACTCCTTATGGGCTTTAATTAATAGAAGCCCATGTCTTGCAATCCTCCATTTAATTAACTACTTTAATTAAATGCCCAGTCCAATTAAATCAATATTTCTTTTAATTAACTAGCAACTCAATTATTAATTAAGTTAGCCAATTAATTAATCTCCCACTTGAATTAAATACTTTTAATTCATTTAATTGATTTAATTACCTTTAAATCAATTAATTCCTTTCATTTCCTTTTATAACAGTCACCGTCCAATTGTATTTTGTGTGACTGATAATGCCGTGAAAACGTCATTATTACCTATCTCTTTAAGCCCAAAACATCTTGTTTTGATCCGAGTTTTTGTGTGTCTTTGCGTGTTTTCTTGTCTTTCGTGCTTTTGGCCCTTTGTTCGGCCTTTGTTCGCTTTTTGTCTTTTTGTTCGTGTTTTGATCGTTTTCTCTGTGGTTTGTAGGTATTGACATCTTAGAGAGATTCGGAGTTGCGTATCAATGATACGAGTCGCTCTACCAACCCCACGAGTCAAGCTTGAGCTTCAAAGGAAATCGACCCCGAAGCAAATTGTATAAGAATGTATATAGCAGCTCACTAGAACATGCATAAATATTTCATGGATGATCCAAATGAGCTGAATTTTGGATATGTCATAGATGAGTGAGTTAGCTACGCTACGGACTTTACGGATCCGGATTCGGAGTTCGGAATCAAAAGATATGCTGCTCGGAAGAAAGTGCGGCAGAGCAGGAAATTTGCAGAGAGCTTACTGCCTGAGCTCGCGGCCGCGAGCTCAGGGCTCGCGGCCGCGAGACCTGCTGCCAAAAGCTGCGTGTTTAGAGGGTGTTTTGTGTACTTTGCCTTTCCCCTCCCACTTGTAATTTCAACCCCTTTTGGGGACTTTTTGGCCTTAGTTGCCATAGATTGGAGGGTAACTTAGGCATGGAAAGTTGGTAGTTTTGCTAGGTTAGATATTAGGAGGTGAAATTCATCATAACTTAATACTTCACTTTACATCTTGCCTCAAAAGGTAGAAAAGCTTTGTTTTGGCACTTTTGAAAGAAGAACTTCACTTGGACTCCCCAAAGAACAACAAGGGCTTGAAGAAGAAGTTTATAGTGACTTCATCACCTAAGCTTACTCTATCTTTCTTACTTTGTTCATTTACATTTATGACTTTGTTTAATGTAATGAATATGGTGTTGATTAATATGAGTAGCTAATCTCTTTTATTCTAAGGTTTTATTGACCCTATGTTTGGTTCTTGATTCTTGATTAAATGATGAGTTAATGATTGTTGCTATGCTTATATACAAGTGTTTGTTAATCTAGTTTGAGCTTTTGTCAACTTATGGATTAGCTAACCATAAGATGAAATGGATTGATTTTTAATTGCTAGACATAGTGGATTAAAGATTAGATTGAAAAACTAGGTTGTGATTTGATTTTAGGATAGAAATATACCTAAGTCATTTCATGTTCTAACAAGATTTGGAGTTAATGCATCACTTAGGCTTAATCCTTTTAGACATAAATTGGATTAGTCTACTTTGGTAGGTTCGTACGCTATCGAAAGATACGTATGAATAATTTACGAAATCTTGAACAACAAACATGAGTATGGTTGCCAATTGTTGAGTCGTTTGTCTTGAATCGAACTAGGTGACGTAAAATCCTAGAAGCCTTTACATATTGTTAAGTCAAGTGTTAGTTTAATAATCACCTTACCTTAGCTTTAAATATCACACCACCACCACTTTACCTTAATCATCTTACAAATCTAAGTCGAAGTAACAAGACGTTAGTTGGTAATTAATTGAACAATTCCTCGTGGGTTCGACACTCATTTATCACTTTATTACTTGTAACGACCGTATACTTGCGTGTTTGCGTATTAGTATTTGGAACGCAACAAGTTTTTGGCGCCGTTGCCGGGGAGTTGTAACGATTGTTTGCCAATTTTTATTCTTGTACATCTTAGCTTGGATTTGTTATTTACGTTGTGATCTTTGTCTTCCTAGGTACGATGGCCTACAATGATTGCTATCGAAGGTCAACCGAGGGACGATCACTTTGTTATTGTATACATTGCATGGGGGAGAGCACAATCGCCGGTTGCCCAATGAGTCCAACTCATTTTCAATATGAGAATTCATACATGGGTAATCATTATGAGCCGAGTCCCACTTACAATGGCTACAATATCGAATGTGGATATAACCCGTATTATCCAAGGAACAATGAATGGGGAGGTGGACCACACCCGGATATGATGATGACTACTTCATTCATCCAACCGAACTATCATGAATATTCTCAACCTCCGGTAGAAGCAAAATCATCTTTGGAAGAAGCATTCACTATGTTCATGGAGCACACCACCAAATACATGGTTGACAATGATTCTAAATTGGAAGAAATTTCCAAACAATTGCAAGAAGACTCGGGGACATTAAGGGATCTTCAAACACAAATGGAGAAAATCTCACAATTTTTAAGCATAAGACCCCCGGGAGCTTTGCCGAGTACAATTGAATCAGTTGCTCCTAATGAAAGCTTTAATGAACCGAGTGAAATGTTAGAAACAAATGAGCTTCCTACTAGAGAGGAAGAACAAGGTGGATGGACAGAGCTTGCAAAGGACGATAAATTCATCATGGATGAAGGGTCGGATCAAAAGGTCATCAAATATTCTTATGCGGACTTGGTTATCCCCAAAGAAGACAAGTGGATCCACCCGAGCAAAGCAACGTGGATAATTATGGGTAAAGATTACAAGAGATTTGAACCGGGAGATAAAAGTTTTCGATTTGATATGTGGTTCAAATCCGTCCCAAAAGGCCGTACAATGGAAAAATTAAGGCGTGGGACGAATTTAAAAGCGAGGAGGCCGGGGCTCATACTTGATCCCGAAGGGATCCTATTCGATTATTGGCCACCCTAAAAGAAAAGGGAAGTTTCAAGTCGAGCTCACGACTATAAACAAGTGCTTCTCGGGAGGCAACCCGAGCCTTTTGCGTCTTCCTTTGTTTTTGTGTTTTGTGTTTTTGTGTTTTTGTTGTTCGTTTTGCGTTTTGTGTTCTAGGTAAGTGAGCGCGCACGAAAGATTGAGGATTAACAAGCATAATTCGAGTGAGATCGAGCGAACGAACAATGGATTGCGAACGGCGTAAGGTGAGATTAGTTGTTTTATTTGATCATGTGAAGAAAAAAAAAAAAAAAATTCTGTCCAACCCTCGCCGCAACGAGCTCAAAGCTCGCGGCCGCGAGATGTTGGCAGAAACCTTCTGCCCCAACCTCGCGGCCGCGAGCTTCCAGCTCGCCGCCGCGGAGTCTGGGCAGAATGTTTCTGCCCAGCTCTCGCGGCCGCGAGACATGTCCGATTTTAAAAAAAAAAAATTTTTTTTTTTTTTTAGAAGAAAGGATAAGAAACACTCCCTCACATTTTCAAATTCAACTACACTCAACTCTTCTCTCTCAAATCACCTCTCATTCACTCTCTCATAAAACTCCCTAAAATCATCCCAAACTAACACAATCATCCAACCCTCCTTCACTCTCAATCATCACCCACATACACAACACCAAATCCGAATTCACCCTAGGGGTTCGAAAATTGCAAGTTCTTCGATTCCAATCCGAAGGTAAGTGTGGCTAAACTCATGGTATTACTTGATTAATATTGTGCGTATTGGTGTTACATTGTTTGGTATTGAAAATTTTTGGGTTGAAGCTCTTGTAAATTTTGAAGAAAACTAGTAATTTTGGGTGTGCACGGAAGGTGTTCGATGAATTGCTTCTTAGAATACTTTTGCCAATTTTGCTAGTTTTCGATTGTAAGTTGCCGGGGTATTGATTTGTTGATATTGGGTAGTTGCAACATAAGTTTGGGGGAATTTTGCGCATTTGACATAATTGGGAAGAGTACGGGAAAGCAATGGAGCGTGCTCTCAACGCACGAAACCACTAAAGACGGGAGCAACCGCGGGATGCATATGAAAAGGGACGTTGGATTTAAATTTACGCAGTCCCGTCGGTTTAAATTGAGCTTACAATGTTTTAATTATATTCTCGTCTTGTGTTGGTTTTGTTATTAAATAAAGTGATATATTGGCATGTTTACGTGTTTAAATGTATAACGTTTGCTCGTTGGACTTAATTAGAGCCGTGCTCGCTCATTTATCGTTTTGTTTTGTTTTGTTTTGTTTTGCTTGTGTTCTTGTTTTTGTCGTGTCGTACCTTATTCCGTCATTCTCAATTCACACAATGGGGACATTGTGCATTTTAAGTTTGGGGGAGTAAGGTCGCGCTTGTTGCATGCTAGGTCGACCCGCCAAAATTTTTCAAATTCTTATTATTATTTGAACATGCTCTACAAAGTTCAAAGCACATTGGCTAAGGTTAGGTAATATTTAAAGTGTATAACGAACTTTAGCGATAATAGGTTCTAGGACTCCTTTTGCTTAATTTAGAATCCCTCCAATCCATAGCTTGGAATCTAAATGTAAAAAGAGCATAAATGGCCTAAGTTTGGGGGAGTAAACCCTTTTCGAGAATGAAAAACCTTTGAACACCTAACTCTTAAAAGAAATGAGTAGAGAAGTTGCTAAAATGTACGCACTTCTATGAGAGAAAAGAAAGGTTAAGCCTTCAATTGATAATATTCGTTGATCATTTTTGGTAATTACTCTATCTCATTGTTTTAGTGCAAAAGTTGTAAAAGAAGAAAAGAGAGTGGTGCTAGTAGCCCACAAAAGCAAAATTGCATCAAGTTCGCCATTAGTGCAAGTATCGTATTGTAATATCGTTGTAAAGCACAAAGTGCCTTGTTTCATTGTAAAAAACAAGTTTGGTGAGAAAAGAGTTAGGAGCTAAAATCGTCAATTAATTCAAGAATAGGGAAACACTCTTAAATTACCTGCAACTTAGTCTCGTGAAGTGATTTGAGCATTAAGTTTGTAACCTACGGTACGAAGAGATTCTTTGGTAAACATTAGAAGTCCTTGCAAATAGATCCGATGATTTTGACCTATCGGGACGTATTCACCTAAGATAGAATCTAGCCAAAGCCATCACACACACACGTAGAGCTTGTTTAATTAATAATTTGAAAGTGTTAAGTTTTGGCATTTTGAACTTAAGCATGCTTGTTTTGTTCTTGTTTTGTTTTGTTTGCTCGAGGACGAGCAAGTGTTTAAGTTTGGGGGTGTTGATAATGCCGTGAAAACGTCATTATTACCTATCTCTTTAAGCCCAAAACATCTTGTTTTGATCCGAGTTTTTGTGTGTCTTTGCGTGTTTTCTTGTCTTTCGTGCTTTTGGCCCTTTGTTCGGCCTTTGTTCGCTTTTTGTCTTTTTGTTCGTGTTTTGATCGTTTTCTCCGTGGTTTGTAGGTATTGACATCTTAGAGAGATTCGGAGTTGCGTATCAATGATACGAGTCGCTCTACCAACCCCACGAGTCAAGCTTGAGCTTCAAAGGAAATCGACCCCGAAGCAAATTGTATAAGAATGTATATAGCAGCTCACTAGAACATGCATAAATATTTCATGGATGATCCAAATGAGCTGAATTTTGGATATGTCATAGATGAGTGAGTTAGCTACGCTACGGACTTTACGGATCCGGATTCGGAGTTCGGAATCAAAAGATATGCTGCTCGGAAGAAAGTGCGGCAGAGCAGGAAATTTGCAGAGAGCTTACTGCCTGAGCTCGCGGCCGCGAGCTCAGGGCTCGCGGCCGCGAGACCTGCTGCCAAAAGCTGCGTGTTTAGAGGGTGTTTTGTGTACTTTGCCTTTCCCCTCCCACTTGTAATTTCAACCCCTTTTGGGGACTTTTTGGCCTTAGTTGCCATAGATTGGAGGGTAACTTAGGCATGGAAAGTTGGTAGTTTTGCTAGGTTAGATATTAGGAGGTGAAATTCATCATAACTTAATACTTCACTTTACATCTTGCCTCAAAAGGTAGAAAAGCTTTGTTTTGGCACTTTTGAAAGAAGAACTTCACTTGGACTCCCCAAAGAACAACAAGGGCTTGAAGAAGAAGTTTATAGTGACTTCATCACCTAAGCTTACTCTATCTTTCTTACTTTGTTCATTTACATTTATGACTTTGTTTAATGTAATGAATATGGTGTTGATTAATATGAGTAGCTAATCTCTTTTATTCTAAGGTTTTATTGACCCTATGTTTGGTTCTTGATTCTTGATTAAATGATGAGTTAATGATTGTTGCTATGCTTATATACAAGTGTTTGTTAATCTAGTTTGAGCTTTTGTCAACTTATGGATTAGCTAACCATAAGATGAAATGGATTGATTTTTAATTGCTAGACATAGTGGATTAAAGATTAGATTGAAAAACTAGGTTGTGATTTGATTTTAGGATAGAAATATACCTAAGTCATTTCATGTTCTAACAAGATTTGGAGTTAATGCATCACTTAGGCTTAATCCTTTTAGACATAAATTGGATTAGTCTACTTTGGTAGGTTCGTACGCTATCGAAAGATACGTATGAATAATTTACGAAATCTTGAACAACAAACATGAGTATGGTTGCCAATTGTTGAGTCGTTTGTCTTGAATCGAACTAGGTGACGTAAAATCCTATAAGCCTTTACATATTGTTAAGTCAAGTGTTAGTTTAATAATCACCTTACCTTAGCTTTAAATATCACACCACCACCACTTTACCTTAATCATCTTACAAATCTAAGTCGAAGTAACAAGACGTTAGTTGGTAATTAATTGAACAATTCCTCGTGGGTTCGACACTCATTTATCACTTTATTACTTGTAACGACCGTATACTTGCGTGTTTGCGTATTAGTATTTGGAACGCAACAGTGACCCTCTGGGTTCACCATCAACTGGCAGCAGGCCCACGAATCCTTCGTGATTTAATTTATGAACAATAAATTGTTCCGGTCAATTTAAACAACCTTTAATTGACCACTCCTAGAATTAAATCCTCTATTAATTCAGGAGTACCCACACTTCATGGTCGATGTCTAGCCACAAGCCCATGAAGCCCAATTTCGGGTGAATTGATATTTGTGAACCTCGTCTCATATAATTGCCATGTACATACGGTCCTTCTATCGACTAATATTCCCGATCAAGACTTAGGGTGTGTGAATTGATCGGCACCTCTAAATTTGTCTCGATAACTATACTTTCTAATTCAGGATAATATACCTTTGTGACCTTCTAAATTTGGAAACCCCTTTCCAAATCCGTCACCGACTGCGGCCGCAGATTCCTTGGATATATTATCTAAGAATCGTATAGGAAATTCTCTCACCCATTACAGCGAGTCAATAGATTCCATATCGGTACTAACCACTCGCGTACATGTCCATACGCACCCAACCTAGGCATGTTATGACCAAGCTACGTGGCCTATACCTAGATCTAAGTACGCACTTTCATGCACCGAATTCGCCCTAGTACCTCAAGTCAAAGGACTAAATCGTACACTATTATATTCCTTGAGAAACATCCCATCACCGATATGCGTCATGTGCTTCCACAATGGGTTTCTCTGTTCGGGTCGTTCGATGCGTTCAATCCTCCATTGAACCACCTACTCGTATGCACTGGACTCAAATTCCTTGCTCATGAAACACTACAAATTCACTCCATGTGAATCATGCATACTCGTACAAGTCTTGGCGATTCCTACGATACCCCGTCTCGTTTAGGAATCTATGACTTGGAACATTTTTAAGATTACGACCTTTGAGACTGTTTCATGATTGCACTCAGTACTGAAGTGAATCGTCCCATAGTCAAATGTAATCTAAGGGTTTCAACCAATCGCTTAAATGTATTCGCGAGAGATGAAGTTGGCCATTGTTTATCCTTATACATATATAAATAAACATGCGTATTATTATAAAATCAAAGATCGTTTCATACAGGATAGATCTATTACAAGCTAACAGAACTGGCTTGCAGGGCACTATCCTTTCAACTTGACGTCAGGAATATATGATGAATCATTCTTGAGAGTTGTGTGCTTTGATTTTACACATGGATTTTGATGTTTTATTGCGTTTGAAATGTGTTTGTATGTTTGCAAGCGTTATCAATATGAAAGTTTTGGGGTATAATATGGACAACTATAGTTTTCAAGAATTCAAGTATGATATATATATTGGAATGTTTTAAATGTTGTGTATTTTAAGAACATGTGTTTTGTTATTAAAATGATTAGTTTTGATGTTTGAAGTTTGCTTAATTTAAAATGAAATTTTTTTTGCTTGTTGACGTAAGTTAAATATTCATTTTGTTTCTCGTAATTCAAAATTTCTTGCACATGATATTTTTCCTTTAAACATGATAAAATGTTAAAAATAAAATTAATGCTTTTAGTCCAATAGGCATTGAAATATATATTTATACACGTCCATGTTTCATTGCATAAAAAATCCTGTATAATCAATTTTGTGCTAAAAGAGTTATGAATGTTTTTCTAGTCTAGTTTCGAAATTATCATCATTTGTTCTCTCTGAAGACTAGTTCTAGTAATATTTATAATCAAAATCAATTTAAAAGTATTAACACAATCCGCTTTTAAACTCAAGTAAGTTGTCAATCCTAAATTAAATTCCATCTTGTACTACAAGTTAGGAATCAAGATGTTGCTTATGGTCCTAGTCAAAAGAAGTTGTTAATATTGATGAACATATCCAAAAATAAACATAACAAATTTTAGTTTTTGAACTATTTTAATTGGAAATAAATTATATGTCTGATTTTTTTAGTTTAGTTCATCCATTTTCTCTCAAAATTACTCACCAATAAAAAAATTCACATAATCTCAATAGTGAAAGGACGAAGATGTCCTAATATCACTTGTTATTGGAACCACTTGATAAAGATTATAGTGAAACACATAATTCATATTAGGGACTAATGTGAAATAAATAATTCATAGTAGGAATTAAAATAAAAAAATAATATAAAGGAGCACTCTATAGAAAATTAATGATAAGAGGGATTTAAAATGGTATTTACCATAACCTACTCTAATAATTTGCACAACAAAAACAATAACTGACCAAATGATCAAGCCAAAGTAGTACTAATATTGTACATATTTTTTGGGGGACCATGGCTCCCTCTGGCTAATGGGTTTCTCCGCTCGCTATAAACGATGTTTAAAAGCTCTAAGGCCATTTCCAAAGACCAAGGGGTGGAGATTTCACAAAGTCCATATCACTTAGTTTTAAACTTTTCGAGTAGGGCTGGGTAAATGGGATCGGGTTTCGGGGTACCCGTCCCGTCCCGATCGGGTTTTTCCCATTTGGGACGGGACAAAACGGGTATTTTTTCATTTGGGAAGGGACAAAACCCGGTCAAGAAAAATTGGGACGGGTTTCGGATATTGATCCCCACCCGATCGGGAAACCCGGTCCGATAATATAATTTAATTAAAAATATATATATAATCAAAATACCTAATCTAAATCTAAAATTCAACCATACACATCTCATTCTACATATTCTTCTTCTCTAAAATCCAAACATACAAGTTAATATATCTAATCAACATACTTAACTCCAGCACAGCTCAACTCCTGCCATCCGTCACTGATCCGTTGCTCGCCGACGTCCGAGTTTTTCAACATATATCATCTCAGAGGATTTCAATTTTCAAACTTCTCCAGTAATTTCCTTTAATCAGATCTTGAGGTTTTGATATATTTCTGAGTCTACATGTTGTGCATAAGATGGTGAAATGACATACCAAAATGGACACATAAGATCCGAGGCGGTTTGAAAATTGCATTAAACTAAAAATAATTAATAGTTTATTGGAACACCCGGTCCCGTCCCGAAATCCTAAAATTAAATCGGGTACCCGAAACTCTCCGGACCTTGGTTGATCTACCGGGTTTTGGGATTTGAATTTGAGATCCCGAAACCCGATATCCCGCCCCGAAATACCCGAATTCCCGAAATCCCGTCCCGATCCCACCCCTATTTTCTAGAATATCTTAGCGGATGAATTAGTAGTTGTTATCCTTGTTTCTTTAGTATCTTTAGTGGTTCCTAGCCCTATCATGTTTCTTGGATTATTTACAAGTTGTATTCATTCTCTTATATGACAAATCTAAGTGAAAAGACAACATGATGATACTTCTTCAGATGATGAAGATGCAAGGTCAAAATAGGTGCCGCGAATCCTCTTGAAAGAGAGTGGTGTCTTCAGGAACGCGAACACATGTGGTGCATGGTTGTCGTCAGCTCGTATTGTACATTTACCATGCAATTTGTGATACTCGAACGGTCAATTTTTTTCCTTAACTTCCCTTTTTACAAATGAAAGCCGAGTACTTGTGGTAGAACGGGCCAATATGGTATTTGAAAATAAAGTGATAGACGGAACTGCCATGAAACGACTTATTAGTTGATTAATAGATTACTTCGGAATGACCATTTACATTTATTCAAGGGTAGGTTCCTTTGAATCCACCTATTCATTGTTTCAAGGGTTGGAGCAGTTGGCTTACCCATCTCCATACCTAGAGTCTTTAAGCCAAACTTTAAATATAATGTTGTATCTATCTCTTTGCATATTCAAGTTCGGCAAAAGTGTAGATATACTTTCTCCTTTCTATTGCACATTTGATCCCGAATTTTGTATAGCGCCCCATGTGTTGCGCCTCTACGAGTTGATACATCACAATATCACGAAAACCTTCATAATTTTAATCGGCTAGAACATAGATATTATCAAGGCAGGCAGGCGGAACTTAGGATATCAAGATCTAAACTAGAGAACAAAAGGGGCAATCGAAATCTCTTCTTGAAGAGAGAGAGAAAGATCGATCGAGTGAGAGAGAGAGTTTTGACTTGTGTTTCTTGTATTCTATAATATGTTAGTATGTATGTTAGATATGATATATATTCTCATATAATTATATATAAAAGTCTTCTAATTAATTAATGGTCCATTATCTTTAATTAATTATGGCCCTATTTAATTTTTCAATTTGATAGTTCGATTAAATTTATTAATTAATATCTCATTTAATTAAATTAGACTCTTAAGTCTTTTAATTAAAAAATTCTATAATTAATTTAATTAAATTAAATTAATTATCTTAGAAATTAATTCCAATTTAATTTAATTGAATTAAAGTGTTTGTTCAATTTAAATAATAGTTAATTAGATGGTCTATTTAATTAAATATTAGTTAAAGTGTTAATTAATAAAATAGAGGAATTAATTAAATTAACTAGGCTCATCTAATTAAGGAGGTAATTATATGGGCCATAAAAAAGGCTTGCACGACAAGGGAAATTGGTGGCTTATAAATATGAGTCTTAAGAGACTCCTTAAACCTAATCTTGAAATTGCAAAAATATACCCTAGCCGCCCATTCTCTCTTCATCTTCTCTCCCATTTGGATCTAGATCTGAAGATCCTCCATTTGACAAACCTTATAGTTCTAGTTCTAAGCCCGTGACTTGAAGGTGTTGCTACGATCCACTGGTGTGGATTCTTTCTAGAGGCACGACATGGAGTGCTACTGTGAATCAAAAGAAGATCGGGGATTTTTACCACCGAACATGTGGTGAGGTAAATCACAGATAGCCCCCTTTCTTGATTTTGATTTTTTTTGTGCTTTAATTCAACATTTTCGCTTATGTAAGATGAAAATCGATTTATGGGATGTATGGGTACCTCGGAATATCTTTAAAATTTTGCATTTTTATTGTTCTAATAATTGAGGTATCCTAACATCGACAACCCACCATCATCAAAGAACAAACATTAATTTTTCTATTTTTTTGGTTTGCATTTTCGAAATGAATTCTGCACTTAATTATTTTGTATGAAAAGATTTCGTGAAGAATCATATCCTTGGTGTAATTAAGTAATAAATTAAGAGATAGGTGTTCCTCATATAAAAATTTCACATTAATTGCTGGTCCTTCCTAAAACTAAAGGGTAAAAGATTACAAATTAAAAATAATTAGCAAATACTAGTTTGAAGATATAAAAAGATGACAGTAAAACTGGTAAAGGATTTTAAACAATCTCGAAAAAAAGAATGAAATGTTTCAATCGATTTTCTGGGAAAGAATTAGTCTTTATTTGTATTTAGAGATCTACATGTTCCAAATTTTATTCAATTAACAATAAGTTTATTTAATTAAATATTGTCCCATTTCTTTTTTAAAGAGCTATGATATGACCAAAATAGAGAGTAGTATAGTAAATGAAAAATAACCATGGAAGAGATTGTATGAGTAATTAAATAGAGTTGAACATTAAAGGGTATATTAGGTAGTATATAAATATTTCTCCGCCAACAATATTTGTTTCTCTGGCAATATCCCAAGCCCAAAACGAAATGCAAGTATTTGATTAATTCATACCAACATACGCAGTGAACAATCTGAGAGGCATTAACTAAATTACTAATAAAATATGTACAAAAAATTTCATGCTTAATTGACAAAGTCATCCAGTTATACATTCATCAATTTAAAGACATATTAGTTAGAAAATCAAAAGAATTATATGAAAAAAAATTTGAATGAGCAATACTTTTTTTTGGTTAAATTTTAATTAGCAATTAGGTTAAATTTGAATTAGCAATTAGGTATCTCATAAGTTAGACATACATAATATTACCCTGTTACCTTAGAAGGAGCATGCCCTCGTTATTGACGTAATTGTAATTAACTTCGGCAATACACAAATTTATATTAATTACTTTCCCACTATTTAGTCAGTGCTTTATTAAATACTAAACAACTTACTATATGAAATTTTATTTTATATCTGGATATAATTTTTAATAATAGGAAAAACAATAATTTTGTTTTATCACTATTAGAGTGTTCACATTTACCTTTTGATCTCTTTGTATTCGCACAAGAGTGAGGCATTGTGATTCTTTTACAAAGCCACAAGTGCGTATTTTGCCATTTTATTTATCAAATTTGGATAAAGTGTCCTTATAGGATAATAGAGGATAATTTGCTATTTAGCTCTTTATTTCTATAATTATCACGTATAGTGGTGAGGCTGTCATATTTTCATCACTTTCATCGTGTAAAATATAACACCTATAATCAGTATTTCCCATTTCCCATTCCCTCAAGAGATATAATCAAAATCCTTTATTTTCTTCTCCCTCTTATATTTTTTTGTTTGTTTGTTTAACTAATCATTTACACACTCCATACGGACCGGGTTGCCAAAAAAAGCAAAAAAAAAAAAAAAAAAAAAAAAAAAAAAAAAAAAAAAAAAGAACACTCAAGTTTTATGCAATAAAAGTATGTTATAGTGTATTGATGGCACTTGACTTTTGTCTATGACCGCTAACAACATATTTTCTATAATATTAATGTTACTCATTGTCTAATGTCATTTAACCCTTAACCACCAAAATCTGCCACCAACTTTCCTACTCACCATTCTTATCTTTTTCTTCCCAACTCAACTTTGTTTTGCCTCTTCGTTTCATTTTTCACGTTCATTTCAAAATTACTCTGCTCTCATGTTTTTATTTCAAGGTTTTTAAAATTCTTACTTAACAGATTAATTATATATTCTTTAAGATGTTTTTATTATATGTTTGATTAGTTGTATTGAATATTTATAGTTGCATGTAGTTTATTTTGAACTTAATTGATTAATTAGAGAAAATCTATTTATGAGTTTTTGTAAAGTTACGATCTTTTGTTTATTTTAGTGAATGATTTCGATGGTTTGGTATTCCTGAATTTTTATTAACCGCTCTGAGATTTTTTTTTTTTTTTTTTTTTGTGTGGTTGTTGATTTAATTTTCCTTTGTAGCCATAACTAGATTTATGTTTAGTTCATGTTTCACTGAGTAAAAATTTAAGAAAACTGTCGAATGAGTGAATCTTGAGCTCCATTTTTCTATCTTCATTTATCATTTACAAATTGAAACTCAAGAACCAAATGTAACCTTAAGGATTTGTTGAACTTAAGTTTTTGTTTGTATATATCTGAATGATTGAATTTCACTCGGTTTTCATTACAATTTATGATGTATCTCTTATGTGTTATACTTTATCAGGATGTCGGACAATCAAGTGTAGAGGGTATGGAAAAAAAATGAAAGTATTTTCAGAGAAGGGCAGCTATGTTACTTGTTATTACTTAAGAGACAACACTAGGAGTTCTCTTTTTGCTGTGGTGGGGATAGAGAAGAGTATAAACCACACTATCTATACAATAATAGACGAATTCTTACGTGTGATGGGGTCCAATGAGAAAATCAACGAAAAGATTAAGTGGAAGAGAAGTAGAGATGTTGTTAAGTTTCTCATATCAATAACCCGTACAAATGGCCCAATTTACAAAAATCCAAGTATGTGCCTTTTAAGTAAAACTTTAGTAATTTAGTTCTTCATCCTAATGATTTGCATGGCAATATATAATTATAAAAGTCAATAATTTTGGTATGTTTTATATTCCTTTATATCAGTTCACATCCTTTAGTTTTGGAAGTCTCACTCAACATTTTAGACTAAACACATATGCATATATCCACAATCAAATTTGGTTAAAAATTGCTCAACAAGAAAACCAAAATGTGGAAAGACTTTTATAATTATATATTGCCATGCAAATCATTAGGATGAAGAACTAAATTACTAAAGTTTTACTTGAAAGACACATACTTGGATTTTTGTAAATTAGGCCATTTGTACGGGTTATTGATATGAGAAACTCAACAACATCTTTTCTTCTCTTCCACTTAGTCTTTTCGTTGATTTTCTCAGTGGACCCCATCACACGTAAGAAGTCGTCTATTATAGTATAGATAATGTGGTTTCTACTCTTCTCTATCCCCACCACATCAAGAAGAGAACTCTTAGAGTTGTCAAATTTATGATGACAAATACATTCAGAAGATGATTTGTCAGAATATAAAGCATTTGACTTACATTGAAATTTTGTTTCAGGAAAATTAATTTTAATTTTCATAATAATTGTTGTTGAACTAGACAAAAATGAAAAGGTGATCTCATAGGATGCCAATTATGTTGCAATATACTCAAAACAAATGAGAGACAAACCCCAGTTCGTACAAATAGTGGGAGTCAATGGATCACCAAATAAGTTAGAACAAATATCCATCAATGGATTTATGTATTGCTTGATTGATTATGATTAGGTGATGTTGCTCTGCAATCTGTTGTGTTGTCTACATTTATTATATTTGGTTCAAATGTTTGTGTTGTTAAATAGATGAATCTTTGAAACCATAAATATATAGTCCTTTCCTTACCAGGAGCTATTGGTGTAGATTATAGATAATTGAAAATTCATGTGGTTGTGTTATTTCTAATATTTGTATGGAATTTGTTTAGGAATCATTAAGTTTCTGTACTTTTTCTATATTGTTTCAAAACAAATTATACTTGAAAATTAAGTTTCAGAAAGGATTTATGCTGCTACTAATAAAATATGGAGCATTCTTGAATTCAATATTTCTTAATACTCAATATCAAATTTTTGCTGGTGCGTACGCTTGACTTTTCTTAGTTGAACCCTTACATTTTGAGAAGAGTTTATCAAAAATTTCTTTTTGAATCAAAATTAAGTATTTTATTTTTTCGAAAACACCAAAACATGTTCATGATTTTATTAAACGTGAATTAAGTTGAAGTATTACATCTGAGAATATTAATTAAGAGAACTTTACAGTCACTAAGTTAGTTGTTGAACTAACTTGACGTCAGGAATATATGATGAATCATTCTTGAGAGCTGTGTGCTTTGATTTTACACATGGATTTTGATGTTTTATTGCGTTTGAAATGTGTTTGTATGTTTGCAAGCGTTATCAATATGAAAGTTTTGGGGTATAATATGGACAACTATAGTTTTCAAGAATTCAAGTATGATATATATATTGGAATGTTTTAAATGTTTTGTATTTTAAGAACATGTGTTTTGTTATGAAAATGATTAGTTTTGATGTTTGAAGTTTGCTTAATTTAAAATGAATTTTTTTTTGCTTGTTGACGTAAGTTAAATATTCATTTTGTTTCTCGTAATTCGAAATTTCATGCACATGATATTTTTCCTTTAAACATGATAAAATGTTAAAAATAAAATTAATGCTTTTAGTCCAATAGGCATTGAAATATATATTTATACACGTCCATGTTTCATTGCATAAAAAATCCTGTATAATCAATTTTGTGATAAAAGAGTTATTGAATGTTTTTCTAGTCTAGTTTCGAAAATATCATCATTTGTTCTCTCTGAAGACTAGTTCTAGTAATATTTATAATCAAAATCAATTTAAAAGTATTAACACAATCCGCTTTTAAACTCAAGTAAGTTGTCAATCCTAAATTAAAATCCATCTTGTACTACAAGTTTAGAATCAAGATGTTGCTTATGGTCCTAGTCAAAAGAAGTTGTTAATATTGATGAACATATCCAAAAATAAACATAACAAATTTTAGTTTTTGAACTATTTTAATTGGAAATAAATTATATGTCTGATTTTTTTAGTTTAGTTCATCCATTTTCTCTCAAAATTACTCACCAATAAAAAAATTCACATAATCTCAATAGTGAAAGGACGAAGATGTCCTAATATCACTTGTTATTGGAACCACTTGATAAAGAGTATAGTGAAACACATAATTCATATTAGGGACTAATGTGAAATAAATAATTCATAGTAAGAATTAAAATGAAAAAATAATATAAAGGATCACTCTATAGAAAATTAATGATAAGAGGGATTTAAAATGGTATTTACCATAACCTACTCTTATAATTTGCACAACAAAAACAATAACTGACCAAATGATCAAGCCAAAGTAGTACTAATATTGTACATATTTTTTGGGGGACCGTGGCTCCCTCTGGCTAATGGGTAGCTCCGCTCGCTATAAACGAGGTTTTAAAGCTCTAAAGCCATTTCCAAAGACCAAGGGATGGAGATTTCACAAAGTCCATATCACTTAGTTTTCAACTTTTCGAGTAGGGCTGGGTAAATGGGTTCGGATTTCGGGTACCCGTCCCGTCTCGATCGGGTTTTTCCCATTTGGGATGGGACAAAACGGGTATTTTTTCATTTGGGACGGGACAAAACCCGATCAAGAAAAATCGGGACGGGTTTTGGGTATTGATCCCCACCCGATCGGGAAACCCGGTCCGATTATATAGTTTAATTATATATATATATATATATATATATATATATATATATAATCAAAATACCTAATCTAAATCTAAAATTCAACCATACACATCTCATTCTACGTATTCTTCTTCTCTAAAATCCAAACATACAAGTTAATATATCTAATCAAAATACTTAACTCCAGCACAGCTCTACTCCTGCCATCCGCCACTGATCCGTTGCTCGCCGACGTCCGAGTTTTTCAACATATATCGTCTCAGAGGATTCAATTTTCAAACTTCTTCAGTAATTTCCTTTAATCAGATCTTGAGGTGTTGATATATTTATGAGTCTACATGTTGTGCATAAGATGGTGAAATGGCATACCAAAATGGACACATAAGATCCGAGGCGGTTTGAAAATTGCATTAAACTAAAAATAAAAAAAAGTTTATCGGGACACCCGGTCCCGTCCCGAAATCCTGAAATTAAATCGGGTACCCGAAACTCTCCGGACCTTGGTTGATCTACCAGGTTTTGGGATTTGAATTTGAGATCCCGAAACTCGATATCCCGTCCCGAAATATCCGAATTCCCGAAATCCCATCCCGATCCCACCCCTATTTTCGAGAATATCTTAGCGGATGAATTAGTAGTTGTTGTCCTTGTTTCTTTAGTATCTTTAGTGGTTCCTAGCCCTGTCATGTTTCTTTGATTATTTACAAGTTGTATTCATTCTATTATATGACAAATCTAAGTGAAAAGACAACAAGATGATACTTCTTCAGATGATGAAGATGCAAGGTCAAAATAGGTGCCGCGAATCCTCTTGAAAGAGAGTGGTGTCTTCAGGAACACGAACACATGTGGTGCATGGCTGTCGTCAGCTCGTATTGTACATTTACCATGCAATTTGTGATACTTGAACGGTCAATTTTTTTCCTTAACTTCCCTTTTTACAAATGAAAGCCGAGTACTTGTGGTAGAACGGGCCAATATGGTATTTGACAATAAAGTGATAGACAGAACTGCCATGAAACGACTTATTAGTTGATTAATAGATCACTTCGGAATGACCATTTACATTGATTCAAGAGTAGGTTCCTTTGAATCCACCTATTCATTGTTTCAAGGGTTGGAGCAGTTGGCTTACCCATCTCCATCCCTTGAGTCTTTAAGCCAAACTTTAAATATAATGTTGTATCTATCTCTTTGCAAATTCACGTTCGGCAAAAGTGTAGATATACTTTCTCCTTTCTATTGCACATTTGATCCCAAATTTAGTATAGCGCCCCATGTATTGCGCCTTTACGAGTTGATACATCACAATATCATGAAAACTTTGATAATTTTAATCGGCTAGAACATAGATATTATCAAGGCAGGCAGGCGGAACTCAGGATATCAAGATCTAAACTAGAGAACAAAAGGGGCTATCGAAATCTCTTCTTGAAGGGAGAGAGAGAGAAAGATCGATCGAGTGAGAGAGAGAGTTTTGACTTGTGTTTCTTGATAGGATAGTGCCCTGCAAGCCAGTTTAATTAGCTTGTAATAGGACTATTCTGTAAGAAACAATCTTTTGATTTTATAATAATACGCACGTTTATTTATATGTGTATAAAGATAAACAATGGCCAACTTCATCTCTCGCGAATACATTTAAGCGATTGGTTGAAACCCTTAGATTACATTTGACTATGGGACGATTCACTTCAGTACTGAGTGCAATCATGAAACAGTCTCAAAGGTCGTAATCATAAAACTGTTCCAAGTCATAGATTCCGAATGAGACGGGGTATCGTAGGAATCGCCAAGACTTGTACAAGTATGTATGATTTACATGGAGTGAATTTGTAGCGTTTCATGAGCAAGGCATTTGAGGCCAGTGCATACGAGTAGGTGGTTCAATGGAGGATTGAACGCATCGAACGACCCGAACAGAGAAACCCATTGTGGAAGCGCATGTCGCACATCGGTGATGGGATGTTTCTCAAGGATTATAATAGTGTATAATTTAGTCCTTTGACTTGAGGTGCTAGGGCGAATTCGGTGCATGAAAGTGCGTTCTTAGATCTAGGTATAGACCACGTAGCTTGGTCATAACATGCCTAGGTTGGGTGCGTATGGACATGTACGCGAGTGGTTAGTACCGATATGGAATCTATTGACTCATCGTAATGGATGAGAGTATTTCCTATACGATTCTTAGATAATATATCCAAGGAATCTGCGGCCGCAGTCGTTGACGGATTTGGAAAGGGGTTTCCAAATTTAGAAGGTCACAATGAAATATTATCCTGAATATTAGAAAGTATAGTAATCGAGACAAATTTAGAGGTGCCGATCAATTCACACACCCTAAGTCTTGATCGGGAATATTAGTCGATAGAAGGACCGTATGTACATGGTAATTATATGAGACGAGGTTCACAAGTATCAATTCACCTGAAGTTGGGCTTCATGGGCTTGTGGCTAGACATCGACCATGAAGTGTGGGTACTCCTGAGTTAATAGAGGAATTGATTCTAGGAGTGGTCAATTAAAGGTTGTTTAATTGACCGGAGCAATTTATTGTTCATAAATTAAATCACGAGGAATTTGTGGGCCTGCTGCCAATTGATGGTGAACCCAGAGGGTCACACACAATACAATTGGACGGTGACTGTTAAAAAGGGATACAAAAGGAATTAAATCAATTAAATGAATTAAAAGTATTTAATTCAAGTGGGAGATTAATTAATTGGCTAACTTAATTAATTAAATACTTAATTGAGTTGCTAATTAATTATATAAAAGAAATAATGATTTAATTGGACTGGGCATTTAATTAAGTAATTAATTAAATGAAAAGGCCTGCAAGACATGGGCCTTTAATTAAAAGCCCATAAGGAGTCTTGCAAACCTAGGTCAAGAGGGAGTCTATAAAAGGGATTCTACTTAAGCTCAAAAAGCTAATACCTTAGAAGAAAACCCTAGCCTCTCTAAGACCTAGTAGCCGCCGCCCCATTGTGCTAGAAACCCTAGCCGCCGCCGCCACCTGCTGCCGTGGGCTGCTCTAGTGCCGCCGCCCCTCTCCCTTTATTCCTCTGTGTTAGATCTTGACCTGTCAAGAGAATCTACACAACCCTGCAATAACAAACCTCCTGAATCCAGTTCTGAGCCTAAGATCTTGAGGTGTTGCCAGAATCCAATTGGTGTGGACTAACTTTGGAGGTGAGACGCTTGGATCACTTCTGTGAACCAGATCCAAATCCAGATCCAGAACTGAAGGTTTCCACCACCTTGCCTGTGGTGAGGTATATCGCAAAACCCCCTTGTTTAATTACTATGTGCGTTTTGTTTCTTGCTTGCGTATAATTAATATGGAGAATTAATATGGGACCTTGGGTGCTTCGAAAAATTTTAAATTCCGCACTGTCGTTGTTCTGACAATCGAGGCAACCCAACCACTATCCCAACAGTGGTATCAGAGCCAACTCCATCATTATTATACGAAAAGCCTGAACATAATGTGTTTTCACCGTACATGTTTAATTATGTATATGTAAACACGTGATAATTATGTTCTGTAAGTTGATTCTTACTTGTTATGACTGGATCTATGATTGGGTAAAACTGCCTTTTTAGATCTGTACCGTTTTTATAGTTTTTGAAAACTTCAGGACTTTTATGCAAAGAAATCGAGATTAGGGTTTTTGAGGGCTGAAAATTCAAAATTTTTGAAATCTGAAAATTTCAAAATTCTGGACTAATTTGGCAAATCAGGTCGCATGAGTTTTTGGGGTCGATTTGTAATTTCCGAAAACTTTGGGGCTGTTTTGCAATTACCGAAACTTGAGGGGTCATTTTGAAAAATCAAAAATTTTCAAAATTCAAAATTTTATTTTCTGGTTGCTGCCCGAAACTGCCCAGGGGTGTTTTTGTAACTTTTTTAAAAGTTTTGGGGTCAAAGTGCAATTTTCGAAAGTTGAGGGGCGAAAATGCAATTTTCAAAAGTTGAAAAACAGAATCTGAATTTGAGCAGAAAATTTATTTTTGTTTACCCGAATATTCATTTTGTCATAATTAGTAGTGACTAAAAAGTAAGAATCATAGGGAGTTAGTTTTAAAAGGTAGTTTTAAAATTAAGAAAGAAATAGGTAAAGGATGTTTGCATGTTTCTTGCTCTACGTGAAATTGTTTACGTGATTTTCGATCGAGCCGAGCCTTGACCTTAGGTTAGATGTGATTGGTTTAATTTATTGTTTGGTTTTTATTGGGCCTGCGAGCCTATTATGTTTTTTGGCCATTTCGAGCCTTTGTAATAGAATAGGGCTTTACTGCTTTCCTAGTTTAGGATGTAGGCCCGTTTACAAGCAAGGTGGGAACCCAAGAAGATATGAAGGCCATGTATGCATGGTACATTGTGTAATAGCATAGGCCCATTTACAAACCCTTTAGATTGACCAATAGGAACAACATCATTGGCTCGATGATGGCCCACATAGGAGGCTCCCGATCGAAAACATATTGTGGTAGTATGCATGCTAGGCTTGTATGGCTTTTATTTATTTTGTCGATTTATATTTAGCTTGTATGAGATGCGCGCTAGAATCTAGATCGTAATAAAAGATAAAGCATAACTGAATCGGTGAGATCTCGAGGAGAGTTAGTATAACTTTCAAAACAAGAAATTCCCCTCTCGAATTAAATATTAAGTCATATTGGATTAAAATAAAATGAAATATTTATATAAATCCAAGCCTTCCATCAATAGGGACTAGCGTATGTTGTCTACTTATCGATAGAGGTGATCCAGAGTCTGGCACCCGAGTCGAAGAAAGGGACAATACGTGAAATTCCTTGACTCCTGTTTTTAACTAAACACGACAAGGGTGAGGACTGGTCGGGATGTGAGGATCGACCGATAACTAGTTACGGAGAACTCACGACCGGGCCCGTTGCTCATCATGATTGATGGGTTAGACTTAACGATTAGTAACACTTATGATGTAGCAGTGCTAGATAAGTGCGAAAACCGAGGCAAAAATAGCTTGAAGGTTGTGGAGTAACACAATTGGCAATAAGTATGCCTACCTGGGGAATTGGTTGTATGGCCACGAGTCGTGGGTGCAATTAATTGCTGCTGGGACGTCAAGACCTACTAGGAATTAAATTTCCCGAGCAATCAAAGGGGTGATTGTTTCGACAAAATAGTGGGAGAACTTTTTCGAAAACAAGTCCAAAATTCGATAATTATAAGTATTAGACATAAGATCAGTTAGCTAAACGTTGTCTTATTTCCATTTGTAGATATTAAGTACAATGTCTAAGAATCCATTATCTGTTATCCTCGACGCAAACAAATTGAATGGATCAAACTTCGTTGACTGGCTGAGAAATCTCAGAATCGTCCTCGACTCTGAGCGACGTAGCTATGTGCTCGACACACCCATGCCTGCTGCACCCGCAGCTCGAGCTAGTGAGGAACAACGAACCGCCCATGCTAAAAGGGTTGATGATGATCTTCAGGTTCGATGTCTCATGCTAGCCTCGATGTCGAATGAACTGCAGAAACAGCATGCTGCAATGCCGCTTGCTAGAGAGATACTTCTCCACCTCCAGCAAATGTTTGGAGAGAGGTCTCGTACCGAAAGGTTCGCGACCACTAAGGAGTTGTTTCATCTCAAGATGGCTAAGGGAAGCAGTGTCAAGGATCACTGTCTGCGTTTCATCAACCTGGTTGAAAAACTAGGGCGATTGGAAGTGGACTTGCACGCTGATCTTAGCACTGACCTCCTTCTCCATACGTTGCCCCGTTCTTTTGACCAGTTCGTGTTGAACTTCAACATGGAGGATAGAACCCTCGCTCTTCACGAACTAACCAATTTGTTGGTAACGGCAGAATCGACTCTCAAGAAAGAGAAGCCGGTAATGATTGCACACCAATCGAAGGCTGCAAAGCCCAAGAGAGGTAAGAAGAAGAAGGTATTTTCTTCGAAGGCAGTCACAAAGGTGGTTGGAAAGAAGCGCAAGAGCCCAGAAGACGAATGTTTCCACTGCAAGAAAGCAGGGCACTGGAAAAGGAACTGCCCAGACTACCTAAAGATGAAACTGGTAGCCAAAGGTATTTTCTTGGTTGAAGTTAATATTTCTATTAACTGTGCATCGTGGGTGTTAGACACCGCAGCAGGTTCTCATATCTGCAATGATTTGCAGGTGATGGGAGCAGTAAGATACCTGAAGCCCGGGGATAGAATCCTGCGTTTTGGAAACGGAGCTAGGATCGCCGCTGAGGCTATTGGGGACGTCGAATTGATTTTAGGAAATTTTACTTTAATTTTAAGGGATTGTCTGTACGTACCAACTATTATTAAGAACATAATTTCTATTCCTATGTTGGATATTGATGGTTTTAATTTTTCCATTGAAAATGGAGCTTTTTGCATATTTAAAGGTGGTTTAATGTATGCTTGTGGTACTTTGATAGATGGTCTTTATTCCTTAGAACCTACAAATTCCGACGTCATGCACATTCAATTTAGAAAAAGAAAATATGATAATCAAACTCCACAACTTTGGCACGCTAGACTTGGACATATTTCCAAGAGTAGGATTCAAAAGCTGGTTTCCTCTAAGGCTCTTGAAATAAAGAACTTGGATGAACTCCCAACTTGCGAGTCTTGTCTCAAAGGAAAGATGACCAAATCACCCTTCACCGGGAATCCCGAGCGAACCAAGCAAACATTGGATTTAATCCACACTGACGTTTGTGGACCATTGAGTATCAATGCGAGAGGAGGATTCTCTTACTTCGTAACATTCACCGACGATTTTAGTCGTTATGGATATTTGTATCTTATGAAACACAAATCCGAAACTTTTGAGAAATTCAAAGAGTTTCGAATGGAAGTTGAGAATCAACTTTGACATAGTATTAAAGCACTTCGTTCTGATAGAGGTGGTGAGTACTTAAGCCAAGAATTCCTTGATTATCTAAAAGAGAATGGAATTCTCGCCCAGCGAACTCCCCCTAGGACGCCCCAACTTAATGGAGTGTCCGAGCGGAGGAACCGAACATTGTTAGACATGGTTCGTTCCATGATGAGCTTCGCTGACCTTCCCTTTTCGTTTTGGGGCTTAGGCCTATTAACTGCCTCGAAGATACTAAACATAGTACCTTCGAAGTCAGTGCCAACGACACCGCACCAAGTATGGTATGGTAAAGCACCCGTGTATTCGTATCTACGAGTATGGGGATCTCCAGCGTATGTAAAGAACAAAAAGGGAGATAAGCTAGATAGTAGATCTAGTTTGTGCAAATTTGTGGGGTATCCAAAGGAATCCATTGGATACCTGTTCTTCGATCCTAAAGAACGTAATACGTTCGTATCTAGGAACGCCCACTTCTTGGAAGAGGATTTCCTCACCAACCGAAATGGGACAATCGTAGAACTTGATGAAGTCTAGGAATCGGACCCATCCCCACAAACAGTGGGAGCTGAACCAGAATTTATTGAACCTACTAGTACACCTATTCTTCGAAGGTCTGATCGAATTCGTAAGGAGCCAGAGCGATTTGGTTTCATTCACGAAAATGAAAAAGGTGATAATGATCCAAGGACCTATCAAGAAGCGATGTTAGACATAGACTCGGGTGCGTGGCTCGAAGCCATGCAATCCGAAATGGATTCCATGCATTCCAACAAGGTTTGAACCTTGGTCGATCCACCTAAGGGAACTATCCCTGTAGGATGCAAATGGATCTTCAAGCGGAAGCTTGGAATGAATGGATAGGTATTAACTCATAAAGCTCGCTTAGTGGTGAAAGGGTATTCTCAGAGGCCTGGAATAGACTATGAGGAAACCTTCTCTCCCGTGGCGATGTCGAAATCCATTCGGATACTACTTTCCATAGCCGCGTGGCATGACTACGAAATATGGCAAATGGACGTAAAGACCGCCTTTCTCAATGGAGACATTGACAAGGAGATCTTTATGCAACAACCTGAAGGTTTTGCGTCCAAAGGAAGTGAGCACAAATTGTGTAAACTTCAAAGGTCAATCTATGGCCTCAAACAGGCATCCCGAACCTGGAACATACGATTTGATGAGACAGTCAAAGCATTTGGCTTCATCAAAAACGTATATGAACCTTGTGTGTACAAAAAGAATAGTGGGAGCTCGATACAATTCATTGTTTTGTACGTCGATGACATTTTGTTAATCGGAGACGATATCAAGATGTTAGCGCAGACTAAAGCGTGGTTATCCGCGCAGTTTTCCATGAAAGATATGGGAGACGCATCTTACGTATTGGGAATACGTATCTATAGGGATAGATCGAAGAAGATGATAGGACTCTCCCAATCTCAGTACATCAACACTATTTTGAAGAGATTCAAAATGGAAGAATCCAAGAGAGGATTGCTTCCAATGAGACATGGTATCTCTCTTTCTACGTCTATGTGCCCTACAACTGACGAAGAAAAGACGAGAATGTCTCTCATACCTTATGCCTCTGCTATAGGGAGCATAATGTATGCAATGTTGTGTACTCGACCAGACATAGCTCACGCTCTAAGTGTAACGAGCCGCTATCAGTCAAATCCAGGCGAAGAGCACTGGACTGCCGTAAAAGCAATCCTAAAGTACCTGCGAAGGACTAAGGATATGTTTTTGGTCTACGGTGGTAATGGAGAACTGAAACTTGAAGGATTCACTGATGCAAGTTTCTAGTCTGACGTGGATGACTTCAAATCCAACTCTGGATACATATTCCGCATCAATGGAGGAGCGGTCAGTTGGAAAAGCTGTAAACAGTCTACCACTGCCGACTCAACCACAGAAGCAGAATACATCGCAACATCAGATGCGGCAAAAGAAAGTGTATGGATGAAAAAACTTCATTCAAGAATTGGATGTTGTTCCTAGCATTGCTGAACCTGTAGTCATCTTCTGTGACAACAACGAGGCGATAGCTCAAGCAAAGGAGCCGAGATCACACCATCAATCCAAACACGTACATAGGAAATACCATGTGATCAGGGAGATCATTGGTAGAGGTGACATGCACATGGAGTATGTCAAATCGGAAGACAACGTAGCTGACCCACTAACTAAGCCACTTTCACAAAAGGCGTTCGATAGTCATCTAGAGAAGATGGGTCTTAGAACCATTGGTGAATGGCTTTAGGGCAAGTGGGAGATTGATAGGATAGTGCCCTGCAAGCCAGTTTAATTAGCTTGTAATAGGACTATTCTATAAGAAACAATCTTTTGATTTTATAATAATACGCACGTTTATTTATATGTGTATTAAGATAAACAATGGCCAACTTCATCTCTCGCGAATACATTTAAGCGATTGGTTGAAACCCTTAGATTACATTTGACTATGGGACGATTCACTTCAGTACTGAGTGCAATCATGAAACAATCTCAAATGTCGTAATCTTAAAACTGTTCCAAGTCATAGATTCCGAACGAGACGGGGTATCGTAGGAATCGCCAAGACTTGTACAAGTATGCATGATTCACATGGAGTGAATTTGTAGCGTTTCATGAGCAAGGCATTTGAGGCCAGTGCATACGAGTAGGTGGTTCAATGGAGGATTGAACGCATCGAACGACCCGAACAGAGAAACCCATTGTGGAAGCGCATGTCGCACATCGGTGATGGGATGTTTCTCAAGGATTATAATAGTGTACGATTTAGTCCTTTGACTTGAGGTGCTAGGGCGAATTCGGTGCATGAAAGTACGTTCTTAGATCTAGGTATAGACCACGTAGCTTGGTCATAACATGCCTAGGTTGGGTGCGTATGGACATGTACGCGAGTGGTTAGTACCGATATGGAATCTATTGACTCATCGTAATGGATGAGAGTATTTCCTATACGATTCTTAGATAATATATCCAAGGAATCTGCGGCCGCAGTCGGTGACAGATTTGGAAAGGGGTTTCCAAATTTAGAAGGTCACAATGAAATATTATCCTGAATAAGAAAGTATAGTAATCGAGACAAATTTTGAGGTGCCGATCAATTCACACACCCTAAGTCTTGATCGGGAATATTAGTCGATAGAAGGACCGTATGTACATGGTAATTATATGAGACGAGGTTCACAAGTATCAATTCACCTGAAGTTGGGCTTCATGGGCTTGTGGCTAGACATCGACCATGAAGTGTGGGTACTCCTGAGTTAATAGAGGAATTGATTCTAGGAGTGGTCAATTAAAGGTTGTTTAATTGACCGGAGCAATTTATTGTTCATAAATTAAATCACGAGGAATTCGTGGGCCTGCTGCCAATTGATGGTGAACCCAGAGGGTCACACACAATACAATTGGACGGTGACTGTTAAAAAGGGATACAAAAGGAATTAAATCAATTAAATGAATTAAAAGTATTTAATTCAAGTGGGAGATTAATTAATTGGCTAACTTAATTAATTAAATACTTAATTGAGTTGCTAATTAATTATATAAAAGAAATAATGATTTAATTGGACTGGGCATTTAATTAAGTAATTAATTAAATGAAAAGGCTTGCAAGACATGGGCCTTTAATTAAAAGCCCATAAGGAGTCTTGCAAACCTAGGTCAAGAGGGAGTCTATAAAAGGGGTTCTACTTGAGCTCAAAAAGCTAACACCTTAGAAGAAAACCCTAGCCTCTCTAAGACCTAGTAGCCGCCGCCCCCTTGTGCTAGAAACCCTAGCCGCCGCCGCCACCTAGAGCCGCCGCCACCTGCTGCCGTGGGCTGCTCTAGTGCCGCCGCTCCTCTCCCTTTATTCCTCTGTGTTAGATCTTGACCTGTCAAGAGAATCTACACAACCCTGCAATAACAAACCTCCTGAATCCAGTTCTGAGCCTAAGATCTTGAGGTGTTGCCAGAATCCAATTGGTGTGGACTAACTTTGGAGGTGAGACGCTTGGATCACTTCTGTGAACCAGATCCAAATCCAGATCCAGAACTGAAGGTTTCCACCACCTTGCCTGTGGTGAGGTATATCGCAAAACCCCCTTGTTTAATTACTATGTGAGTTTTGTTTCTTGCTTGCGTATAATTAATATGGAGAATTAATATGGGACCTTGGGTGCTTCGAAAAATTTTAAATTCCGCACTGTCGTTGTTCTGACAATCGAGGCAACCCAACCAATTATGGCCCTATTTAATTTTTCAATTAGATAGTTCAATTAAATTAATTAATTAATATCTCATTTAATTAAATTAGACTCTTAAGTCTTTTAATTAAACAATTCTATAATTAATTAAATTAAATTAAATTAATGATCTTAGAAATTAAATTCCAATTTAATTCATAATCTTGACAATTCCAATTGGATCTCGCCCCGCTTCAATTGGGTCGATCAAGTCATCCTTTGTTTCCATGTTTTCTCTTAATGTGTATTGTGTATGCCCCGTAGGTTCACCACATAATTAGTCGTGAGTTATAATTAAATATTCATTTAATTATGCTCGTATTAAATACTCTAAATCAATCGTACACTCTGTCGCCTGATCATTCCAAAATTAGCACCCCTGCCAATTTGAGAATTCTGTCACATTTCATAGTCGATGTCTGGCCACAAAGCCATGGAGCCCAACAGGGCCGGCCCTAAACGTAAGCCGCACATGCTGTCACTTAGGGCCACCGGTGAACGAGGGCCTCCAATAACAAAATATTTTAATATATATGTAATATATATGTATATATATATTTATATGTATGTAATAATTATACGAAAATTGCTTGTGGCATAGATGGAAAACCTCCTGATGAGTGTGCGTGAGGTCAGTGTTCGAATCCTTGCATCTTCATATTGCCTTTAATTTTGGTTATTTTGGTTGTGGAGCTAAGATTTTAGTATGGAAAGTCCAAATGCATAGCTAAAGAAATCAGGCCCAACATATTGACAATTAAATCAACGAAATCCCATTAATTAAGATAGGTATTGTCTAAATCAAAAAGTAAGAAAATGAATCTTTGTATTGCAATTTAAAATTTTGGAGTTGTGAGTCATGTAACCAAGAGATCCATATTAGTATATTAACAAAAAAATTATTTGACTTGATGATGTTATAATTTATTGATGATGAGCTTAAGTATTTATTGTTTCAAACTTGAATATTATTTGAATGACACTTATGTTATAGATGAGATTGACTTAATTATTTGAGTTGAGAGTCTTAAGATATATTTTACCAAAAGAACTAAAAAACTTGAATTATTTGCAAACTATATAATGTTGATTTCTCAAATAGATGGATTGCTTATAGAATATTGTTAATTATTCTCGTTACAGTTGCAGTTGTAGAGATAATATTTTCGAAGCTATATTTGTTTAAGCCTTACTTCTGATCAACCATTGTCAAAGAATAAATCAAATTGGTTAGCCATATTGTTGATTGAAAAGTATTTGTTATGCAAGTTTAATTAGTGATTTTGCTATAAAAAATGCTAGTAGAAGAATATTTAAGTAATATTTTACTAAGATTTTATGTGTTTATGTCACATTCATATATGTTATCATTTTCTTATTAAATAGAAGTGTATCTCGTATTACCGATATTTTTTACAAAGCGATATTATATTTTATTCACATTATTTTTGTTTCTTATTTTTCTAATTAATAGTTTTATTTTTACAAAAAATTACATTAGTTATTAACATAATTTAGTTGCACATGAAAACTTAAGGGCCGCAATTTTATAGTTAGCTTAGGGTCACCAAAAATTCAGGACCGGCCCTGGAGCCCAATCACTGGTGAATTAATTCAGTGAACCTTTTATTCATTTACAATAACCATATATGACATGATCTCTCCATTAATCGAATTATCAGTCGAGACTTAAGGGTCTGGACTTTTCATCGATTCCCTTTCATCGTCTTGACATTATGTACTCTGATCTCGAAAATATTCTCTTTGACTTAATATTTATGAGCTACTTTCGTAAAGCCGTCAGATACCTTGGCCGAGGGTTTTACCATGATATGTTTCTCACAGAAATTCATAGAAGAATTTCCCAACCTATCAAGTCGGGTCAATTGATCATTTGTTGATAATATGAACCTGCATACGAGTTCCCCTATACCTAATGTGAATCCTCCGAGATATTCTGGTAATCTTCAGTCTTTCGAAACTCACATCAAAGTACAAACGTTCTCAAACCATGTACACCCTATCACTTCAAGTATTAGGGATCGTTCGTCGTATATAATTGCAAATAGGAATAACTTCGACCCCGATATCCGACTACCGTTTCCATGGTAAGGTATTTCCTGATTGGGGTATTCGGTGCACTTATCTACCCAATAAGTCACCCACTTCTGTGTATCGACTATCCCAGTCATGCTCGTGGGCCCCAGTGTCCTCCAGTTTATCGGAGTATACATCTCAGTGAGAGTCTAACCGAATCCAATGATATCCTATCTCAAATTGATTCTACGACTCTTGAATATGTTCTAGATCACGGCCTTGGGGATGTCCACGGGTTGTCCCATAGCCCTGTGATTTAAGGACTTCTATCCTTATGCTTAGATAATTATTACATAAGAAAAAGTTGACCATTTATTAACCTAAATTGAATAGTTCCCTATTTATTACAATAAATGGCAGCCGTACAATTGGCTTGTCGGGCACTATTTCTATCATGCAATTGTTCATTATACAGACTACTCTACGGATCTGTCAGTCGCATTAAATGCACCATGCTGATACGAGGTAATTTGAACTATTCGTCTAATCATTTCCCATAAATACCCTTCTCGGACATCATTTATTACACCAAGTGCATTTATTATTGTTGGAATGACTTATGATCTCTTTCCATTTTGCTGGTTGAATCCACTCTGCTGATGAACACTTTGTTGAATCAAATCGAACTAATCTGATTTGAGACTACTGATATCCACCAATCTAATTCCGTACTCAACTTGAGACCACTTGTCTTCCTGACAAAAATTCAATCTTCTAATTTTACTTGACTTCTCGTTTGAACATTTTAAAGGTTTACTAAGCTTCCATTACGTAGCTGATAACTTGGGAAATCATGAAAACCTTCCTTAAACTTCTCCAGCTTCATCTAACATGAGACATTCATATGGAACGTGTTGACTCGGAAGACAACATAGCTGATCCACTTACGAAGCTGTTGTCACAAAATGTGTTCGAGGGATATCTTGTAAAGATGGTCTTAGAAGTGTTTTGATTGGCTTTAGGGAAAATGGGAGATCGATAGGATAGTGCCCTGCAAGCCAATGTGTTTAACTTGTAATAGGACTATTCTGTAATAAACTTTTCAATTAAATGATAAACACGCAAAGTTTATTTTTAATATATAGAATGAACAATGGCCACATTCATCTCTGTGAATACATTTAAGCGATTTGTTGAAATTCTAAGATCACATTCGACTATGGGATAAATCACTTCAATACGAGTGCAATCATGAAACAGTCTCTAAGGTCGTGATCTTAAAACATGTTTCAGTCATAGATTTCGAATGATACGGGTATCGAAGGAATCACTAAACTTGTACGGTTATGCCTAATTCACATGGAATGAATTTGTTGCGTTTCATGAGCAAGGCAATTGATGCTAGTGCATATGTGTATATGGTTCGATAGGGATCGAACGCATCAAATGATCCAAACAAAGAAATCCATTCTGGAAACGCATCTCGCATATCGGTAATGAGATGCTTCTCAAGACTTATAATAAAGTACGAATTAGTCCTTAGACTTGAGATACTAGGGAAAATTCAATGCACGGGTGTGCGTACTTTGATTTAGGTGCTGACCACGTAGCCTGATCATTGTGTGCCTACTTTGGGTACGTATATTAGTTTATGCGAATGGTTAGTATCAATACGGGACCTACCGAATCATCGTCATGGATGAAAGAATTTCCTATACATTCTTAGATAATAGATTTCAAGAAATCCATGGCCATGGTCGGTGATTGATTTGGAAAGGTGTTAATTTAGCAGTTGCACTGGAATTATAATCCAGAATTAGAAAGTACATAATCGAGATAATGAGATGTGCCGATCAAATCACACACCCTAGTTCTCGATCAAAAAATTAAGTCTATAGAAGGATTCTATGTACATGGAAGTTATAAATGGTGAGGTTCACAAGATCAATTCAATTGAAGTTGGGCCTCATGGGCTTGTGGCTAGACATCGACCATGAGTTGTAGGTACTCCTGAATTAATAGGAGATTAATTTTGGAGTGGTAAATTAAAAGTGTTTAATGATCGGAGCAATCAATTGCTCATAATTAAATTACGAAGAGTTTGTGGGCCCGCAGTAAAATGATGGTGAACCTAGAGGGTCACACACAAGATAGTTGGATAGTAACAGTAAAAAAGGAAACAATTGATTTAAAGAAGTTAAATCAATACTTTAATTGAATTAAAGTGTTTGTTCAATTTAAATAATAGTTAATTAGATGATCTATTTAATTAAATATTAGTTAAAGTGTTAATTAATAAAACAGAGGAATTAATTAAATTAACTAGGCTCATCTAATTAAGGAGGTAATTATATGGGCCATAAAAAAGGCTTGCACGACAAGGGAAATTGGTGGCTTATAAATATGAGTCTTAAGAGACTCCTTAAACCTAATCTTGAAATTGCAAAAATATACCCTAGCCGCCCATTCTCTTCATCTTCTCTCCCATTTGGATCTAGATCTGAAGATCCTCCATTTGACAAACCTTATAGTTCTATTTCTAAGCCCGTGACTTGAAGGTGTTGCTACGATCCACTGGTGTGGATTCTTTCTAGAGGCACGACAAGGAGTGCTACTGTGAATCAAAAGAAGATCGGGGATTTTTACCACCGAAAATGTGGTGAGGTAAATCACAGATAGCCCCCTTTCTTGATTTTGATTTTATTACTTTGTGCTTTAATTCAACATTTTCGCTTATGTAAGATTAAAATCGATTTATGGGATGTATGGGTACCTCAGAATATCTTTAAAATTCTGCATTTTTATTGTTCTAATAATTGAGGTATCCCAACATCGACAACCCACCCTCATCAAAGAACAAACATTAATTTTTCTATTTTTTTGGTTTGAATTTTCGAAATGAATTCTGCACTTAATTATTTTGTATGAAAAGATTTCGTGAAGAATCATATCCTTGGTGTAATTAAGTAATAAATTAAGAGATAGGTGCTCCTCATATAAAAATTCACATTAATTGCCGGTCCTTCCTAAAACTAAAGGGTAAAAGATTACAAATTAAAAATAATTAGCAAATACTAGTTTGAGGATATAAAAAGATGACAGTAAAACTGGTGAAGGATTTTAAACAATCTCGAAAAAAAGAATGAAATGTTTCAATCGATTTTCTGGGAAAGAATTAGTCTTTATTTGTATTTAGAGATCTACATGTTCCAAATTCTATTCAATTAACTATAAGTTTATTTAATTAAATATTGTCCCATTTCTTTTTTAAAGAGCTATGATATGACCAAAATAGAGAGGAGTATAGTAAATGAAAAATAACCATGGAAGAGATTGTATGAGTAATTAAATAGAGTTGAACATTAAAGGGTATATTAGGTAGTATATAAATATTTCTCCGCCAACAATATTTGTTTCTCTGGCAATATCCCAAGCCCAAAACGAAATGCAAGTATTTGATTAATTCATACCAACATACGCAGTGAACAATCTGAGAGGCATTAACTAAATTACAAATAAAATATGTACGAAAAATTTCATGCTTAATTGACAAAGTCATCCAGTTATACATTCATCAATTTAAAGACATATTAGTTAGAAAATCAAAAGAATTATATGAAAAAAAATTTGAATGAGCAATACTTTTTTTTGGTTAAATTTGAATGAGCAATTAGGTATCTCATAAGTTAGACATACATTATATTACCCTGTTACCTTAGAAGGAACATGCCCTCGTTATTGACGTAATTGTAATTAACTTCGGCAATACACAAATTTATATTAATTACTTTCCCACTATTTAGTCAGTGCTTTACTAAATACTAAACAACTTACTATATGAAATTTTATTTTATATCTGGATATAATTTTTAATAATAGGAAAAACAATAATTTTTTTCTATCACTATTAGAGTGTTCACATTTACCTTTTGATCCCTTTGTATTCGCACAAGAGGGAGGCATTGTGATTCTTTTACAAAGCCACAAGTGCGTATTTTGCCATTTTATTTATCAAATTTGGATAAAGTGTCCTTATAGGATAATAGAGGATAATTTGCTATTTAGCTCTTTATTTCTATAATTATCACGTATAGTGGTGAGGCTGTCATATTTTCATCACTTTCATCGTGTAAAATATAACACCTATAATCAGTATTTCCCATTTCCCATTCCCTCAAGAGATATAATCAAAATCCTTTATTTTCTTCTCCCTCTTATATTTTTTTGTTTGTTTGTTTAACTAATCATTTACACACTCCATACGGACCGGGTTGCCAAAAAAAGCAAAAAAAAAAAAAAAAAAAAAGAAAGAACACTCAAGTTTTATGCAATAAAAGTATGTTATAGTGTATTGATGGCACTTGACTTTTGTGTATGACCGCTAACAACATATTTTCTATAATATTAATGTTACTCATTGTCTAATGTCATTTAACCCTTAACCACCAAAATCTGCCACCAACTTTCCTACTCACCATTCTTGTCTTTTTCTTCCCAACTCAACTTTGTTTTGCCTCTTCGTTTCATTTTTCATGTTCATTTCAAAATTACTCTGCTCTCATGTTTTTATTTCAAGGTTTTTAAAATTCTTACTTAACAGATTAATTATATATTATTTAAGATTTTTTTATTATATGTTTGATTAGTTGTACTGAATATTTATAGTTGCATGTAGTTTATTTTGAACTTAATTGATTAATTAGAGAAAATCTATTTATGAGTTTTTGTAAAGTTACGATCTTTTGTTTATTTTAGTGAATGATTTCGATGGTTTGGTATTCCTGAATTTTTATTAACCGCTCTGAGATTTTTTTTTTTTTGTGGTTGTTGATTTAATTTTCATTTGTAGCCAGAACTAGATTTATGTTTAATTCATGTTTCACTGAGTAAAAATTTAAGAAAAATGTCGAATGAGTGAATCTTGAGCTCCATTTTGTTTATCTTCATTTATCATTTACAAATTGAAACTCAAGAACCAAATGTAAACTTAAGGATTTGTTGAACTTAAGTTTTTGTTTGTATATATCTGAATGATTGAATTTCACTCGGTTATCATTACAATTTATGATGTATCTCTTATGTGTTATACTTTATCAGGATGTCTGACAGTCAAGTGTAGAGGGTATGGAAAAAAATGAAAGTATTTTCAGAGAAGGGCAGCTATGTTACTTGTTATTACTTAAGAGACAACACTAGGAGTTCTCTTTTTGCTGTGGTGGGGATAGAGAAGAGTATAAACCACACTATCTATACAATAACAGACGAATTCTTACGTGTGATTGGGTCCAATGAGAAAATCAACGAAAAGATTAAGTGGAAGAGAAGTAGAGATGTTGTTAAGTTTCTCATATCAATAACCCGTACAAATGGCCCAATTTACAAAAATCCAAGTATGTGTCTTTGAAGTAAAACTTTAGTAATTTAGTTCTTCATCCTAATGATTTGCATGGCAATATATATATAAAGGTCAATAATTTTGGTATGTTTTATATTCCTTTATATCAATTCACATCCTTTAGTTTTGGAAGTCTCACTCAACATTCTAGATTTGAGCTTTCCACATTTTGGTTTTCTTGTTGAGCAATTTTTAACCAAATTTGATTGTGGATATATGCATATGTGTTTATTCTAAAATGTTGAGTGAGACTTCTAAAACTAAAGGATGTGAACTGATATAAAGGAATCTAATACATACCAAAACTATAGAGCTTTATTATTTTATATGCCATGCAAATCATTAGGATGAAGAATTAAATTATTAAAGTTCTACTTAAAAGGCACATACTTGGATTTTTGTAAATTGGGCCTTTTATACGGGTTATTGATATGAGAAACTCAACAACATTTTTTCTTCTCTTCCACTTAGTCTTTTCGTTGATTTTCTCCGTGGACCCCATCACACGTAAGAAGTCGTCTATTACAGTATAGATAATGTGGTTTTTACTCCTCTCAATCCCCACCACAGCAAGAAGAGAACTCTTAGAGTTGTCAAATTTATGATGACAAACACATTCAGAAGATGATTTGTCAGAATATAAAGCATTTGACTTACATTGAAATTTTGTTTCAGGAAAATTAATTTTATTTTTCATAATAATTGTTGTTGAACTAGACAAAAATGAATAGGTGATCTCATAGGATGCCATTTTGGTTGCAATATACTCAAAACAAATGAGCGACAAAACCCCAGTTCGTACAAATAGTTGGAGTCAATGGATCACCAAATAAGTTAGAACAAATATCCATCAATGGATTTATGTATTGCTTGATTGATTATGATTAGGTGATGTTGCTCTGCAATCTGTTGTGTTGTCTACATTTATTATATTTGGTTTAAATGTTTGTGTTGTTAAATAGATGAATCTTTGAAACCATAAAATATATAGTCCTTTCCTTACCAGGAGCTATTGGTGTATATTATAGATAAATTCATGTGGTTGTGTTCTTTCTAATATTTGTATGGAATTTGTTTAGGAATCATTAAGTTTATGTACTTTTTCTATATTGTTTCAAAACAAATTATACTTGAAAATTAAGTTTCAGAAAAGGATTTATGCTGCTACTAATAAAATAGGGAGCATTCTTGAATTCAATATTTCTTAATACTCAATATCAAATTTTTGCTGGTGCGTATGCTTGACTTTTCTTAGTTGAACCCTTACATTTTGAGAAGAGTTTATCAAAAATTTCTTTTTGAATCAAAATTAAGTATTTTATTTTTTCGAAAACACCAAAACATGTTCCTGATTTTATTAAACGTGAATTAAGTTGAAGTATTACATCTGAGAATATTAATTAAGAGAACTTTACAGTCACTAAGTTAGTTGTTGAACTAACTTGACGTCAGGAATATATGATGAATCATTCTTGAGAGTTGTGTGCTTTGATTTTACACATGGATTTTGATGTTTTATTGCGTTTGAAATGTGTTTGTATGTTTGCAAGCGTTATCAATATGAAAGTTTTGGGGTATAATATGGACAACTATAGTTTTCAAGAATTCAAGTATGATATATATATGGGAATGTTTTAAATGTTGTGTATTTTAAGAACATGTGTTTTGTTATGAAAATGATTAGTTTTGATGTTTGAAGTTTCTTTAATTTAAAATGAAATTTTTTTTGCTGGTTGACGTAAGTTAAATATTCATTTTGTTTCTCGTAATTCGAAATTTCATGCACATGATATTTTTCCTTTAAACATGATAAAATGTTAAAAATAAAATTAATGCTTTTAGTCCAATAGGCATTGAAATATATATTTATACACGTCCATGTTTCATTGCATAAAAAATCCTGTATAATCAATTTTGTGCTAAAAGAGTTATGAATGTTTTTCTAGTCTAGTTTCGAAAATATCATCATTTGTTCTCTCTGAAGACTTGTTCTAGTAATATTTATAATCAAAATCAATTTAAAAGTATTAACACAATCCGCTTTTAAACTCAAGTAAGTTGTCAATCCTAAATTAAATTCCATCTTGTACTACAAGTTAAGAATCAAGATGTTGCTTATGGTCCTAGTCAAAAGAAGTTGTTAATATTGATGAACATATCCAAAAATAAACATAACAAATTTTAGTTTTTGAACTATTTTAATTGGAAATAAATTATATGTCTGATTTTCTTAGTTTAGTTCATCCATTTTCTCTCAAAATTACTCACCAATAAAAAAATTCACATAATCTCAATAGTGAAAGGACGAAGATGTCCTAATATCACTTGTTATTGGAACCTCTTGAGAAAGATTATAGTGAAACACATAATTCATATTATGGACTAATGTGAAATAAATAATTCATAGTAGGAATTAAAATGAAAAAATAAGATAAAGGATCACTCTATAGAAAATTAATGGTAAGAGGGATTTAAAATGGTATTTACCATAACCTACTCTAATAATTTGCACAACAAAAATAATAACTGACTAAATGATCAAGCCAAAGTAGTAATAATATTGTCCATATTTTTTGGGGGACCGTGGCTCCCTCTGGCTAATGGGTAGCTCCGCTCGCTATAAACGATGTTTTAAAGCTCTAAGGCCATTTCCAAAGACCAAGGGATGGAGATTTCACAAAGTCCATATCACTTAGTTTTCAACTTTTCGAGTAGGGCTGGGTAAATGGGATCGAGTTTCGGGTACCCGTCCCGTCCCGATTGGGTTTTTCCCATTTGGGACGGGACAAAACAGGTATTTTTCTTTTGGGACGGGACAAAACCCGGTCAAGAAATATCGGGACGGATTTCGGGCATTGATCCCCACCCGATCGGGAAACCGGTCCGATTATATAGTTTAATTTAAAAAATATATATAATCAAAATACCTAATCTAAATCTAAAATTCAACCATACACATCTCATTCTACGTATTCTTCTTCTCTAAAATCCAAACATACAAGTTAATATATCTAATCAAAATACTTAACTCCAGCACAACTCAACTCCTGCCATCCGCCACTGATCCGTTGCTCGCCGACGTCCGAGTTTTTCAATATATATCATCTCAGAGGATTTCAATTTTCAAACTTCTCCAGTAATTTCCTTTAATCAGATCTTGAGGTTTTGATATATTTATGAGTCTACATGTTGTGCATAAGATGGTGAAATGGCATACCAAAATGGACACATACGATCCGAGGTGGTTTGAAAATTGCATTAAAATAAAAATAATTAATAGTTTATCGGGACACCCGGTCCCGTCCCGAAATCCTGAAATTAAATCGGGTACCCGAAACTCTCCGGACCTTGGTTGATCTACCGGGTTTCGGGATTTGAATTTGAGATCCCGAAACTCGATATCCCGTCCCGAAATACCCGAATTCCCGAAATCCCATCCCGATCCCACCCCTATTTTCGAGAATATCTTAGCATATGAATTAGTAGTTGTTGTCCTTGTTTCTTTAGTATCTTCAGTGGTTCCTAGCCCTGTCATGTTTCTTGGATTATTTACAAGTTGTATTCATTCTCTTAGACAAATCTAAGTGAAAAGACAACATGATGATACTTCTTCAGATGATGAAGATGCAAGGTCAAAATAGGTGCCGCGAATCCTCTTGAAAGAGAGTGGTGTCTTCAGGAACGTGAACACATGTGGTGCATGGCTGTCGTCAGCTCGTATTGTACATTTACCATGCAATTTGTGATACTTGAACGATCAATTTTTTTCCTTAACTTCCTTTTTTACAAATGAAAGCCGAGTACTTGTGGTAGAACGGGCCAATATGGTATTTGACAATAAAGTGATAGACGGAACTGCCATGAAACGACTTATTAGTTGATTAATAGATCACTTCGGAATGACCATTTACATTGATTCAAGGGTAGGTTCCTTTGAATCCACCTATTCATTGTTTCAAGGGGTGGAGCAGTTGGCTTACCCATCTCCATCCCTTGAGTCTTTAAGCCAAACATTAAATATAATATTGTATCTATCTCTTTGCAAATTCAAGTTCGGCAAAATTGTAGATATACTTTCTCCTTTCTATTGCACATTTGATCCCAAATTTTGTATAGCGCCCCATGTGTTGCGCCTCTACGAGTTGATACATCACAATATCACGAAAACCTTGATAATTTTAATCGGCTAGAACATAGATATTATCAAGGCAGGCAGGCGGAACTCAGGATATCAAGATCTAAACTAGAGAACAAAAAGGGCAATCGAAATCTCTTCTTGAAGAGAGAGAGAGAGAGAGATAGATCGATCGAGTGAGAGAGAGAGTTTTGACTTGTGTTTCTTGTATTCTATAATATGTTAGTATGTATGTTAGATATATATATATATATATATATATATATATATATATATATATATATATATATATAAAAGTCTTCTAATTAATTAATGGTCTATTATCTTTTATTAATTATGGCCCTATTTAATTTTCAATTAGAAAGTTCAATTAAATTAATTAATTAATATCTCATTTAATTAAATTAGACTCTAAGTCTCTTAATTAAACAATTCTATAATTAATTAAATTAAATTAAATTAATTATCTTAGAAATTAAATTCCAATTTAATTCACAATCTTGACAATTCCAATTGGATCTCGCCCCGCTTCAATTGGGTCGATCAAGTCATCCTTTGTTTCCTTGTTTTCTCTTAATGTGTATTGTGTATGCCCCGTAGGTTCACCACATAATTAGTCGTGAGTTATAATTAAATATTCATTTAATTATGCTCATATTAAATACTCTAAATCAATCGTACACTCTGTGCCTGATCATTTCAAAATTAGCACCCCTGCCAATTTGAGAATTCTGTCACATTTCATAGTCGATGTCTGGCCACAAAGCCATGGAGCCCAACAGGGCCGGCCCTAAGCGTAAGCCGCACATGCGGTCGCTTAGGGCCACCGGTGAACGAGGGCCTCCAATAACAAAATATTTTAATATATATGTAATATATATGTATATATATTTATATGTATGTAATAATTATACGAAAAATTGCTCGTGGCATAGATGGAAAACGTCCTGATGAGTGTGCGTGAGGTCAGTGTTCGAATCCTTGCATCTTCATATTGCCTTTAATTTTGGTTATTTTGGTTGTGGAGCTAAGATTTTAGTATGGAAAGTCCAAATGCATAGCTAAAGAAATCAGGCCCAACATATTGACAATTAAATCAACGAAATCTCATTAATTAAGATAGGTATTGTCTAAATCAAAAAGTAAGAAAATGAATCTTTGTATTGCAATTTAAAATTTTGGAGTTGTGAGTCATGTAACCAAGAGATCCATATTAGTATATTAACAAAAAAATTATTTGACTTGATGATGTTATAATTTATTGATGATGAGCTTTTAAGTATTTATTGTTTCAAACATGAATATTATTTGAATGACACTTATGTTATAGATGAGATTGACTTAATTATTTGAGTTGAGAGTCTTAAAATATATTTTACCAAAAGAACTAAAAAACTTGAATTATTTGCAAACTATATAATGTTGATTTCTCAAATAGATGGATTGCTTATAGAATATTGTTAATTATTCTCGTTACAGTTGCAGTTGTAGAGATAATTTTTTAAAAGCTATATTTGATTAAGCCTTACTTCTGATCAACCATTGTCCAAAAATAAATCGAATTGGTTAGCCATATTGTTGATTGAAAAATATTTGTTATGCAAGTTTAATTAGTGATTTTGATATAAAAATTGCTAGTAGAAGAATATTTAAGTAATATTTTACTAAGATTTTATGTGTTTATGTCACATTCATATATGTTATCATTTTCTTATTAAATAGAAGTGTATCTCGTATTACCGATATTTTTTACAAAGCGATATTATATTTTATTCACATTATTTTTGTTTCTTATTTTTCTAATTAATAGTTTTATTTTGACAAAAAATTACATTAGTTATTAACATAATTTAGTTGCACATGAAAACTTAAGGGCCACAATTTTATAGTTAGCTTAGGGTCACCAAAAATTCAGGACCGGCCCTGGAGCCCAATCGCTGGTTAATTAATTCAGTGAACCTTTTATTCATTTACAATAACCATATATGACATGATCTCTCCATTAATCGAATTATCAGTCGAGACTTAAGGGTTTGGACTTTTCATCGATTCCCTTTCATCGTCTTGACCTTATGTACTCTGATCTCGAAAATATTCTCTTTGACTTAATCTTTATGAGCTACTTTCATAAAGCCGTCAAATACCTTGGCCGAGGGTTTTACCATGATATGTTTCTCACAGAAATTCATAGAAGAATTTCCCAACCTATCAAGTCGGGTCAATGGATCATTTGTTGATAAAATGAACCTGCATACGAGTTCCCCTATACCTAACGTGAATCCTCCGAGATATTATGGTAATCTTCAGTCTCTCGAAACTCACATCAAAGTACAAACGTTCTCACACCATGTACACCCTTTTACTACAAGTATTAGGGATCGTTCGTCGTATATTATTACAAATTGGAATAACTTCGACCCCGATATGCGACTACCGTTTCCATGGTAAGGTATTTCCTGATTGGGGTATTCGGTGCACTTGTCTACCCAACAAGTCACCCACTTCTGTGTATCGACTATCACAGTCATGCTCGTGGGCCCCAGTGTCCTCCAGTTTATCGGAGTATACATATCAGTGAGAGTCTAACCGAATCCAATGATATCCTATCTCAAATGGATTCTACGACTCTTGAATATGTTCTAGATCATGGCCTTGGGGATGTCCACGGGTTGTCCCATAGCCCTGTGATTTAAGGACTTCTATCCTTATGCTTAGATAATTATTACATAAGATAAAGTTGACCATTTATTAACCTAAATTGAATAGTTCCCTATTTATTACAATAAATGGCAGCCGTACAATTGGCTTGTCAGGCACTATTTCTATCATGCAATTCTTCATTATACAGACTACTCTACGGATCTGTCAGTCGCATTAAATGCACCATGCTGATACGAGGTAATTTGAACTACTCGTCCAATCATTTGCCATAAATACCCTTCTCGGACATCATTTATTACACCAAGTGCATTTATTATTGTTGGAATGACTTATGATCTCTTTCCATTTTGCTAGTTGAATCCACTCTGTTGATGAACACTTTGTTGAATCAAATCGAACTAATCTGATTTGAGACTGCTGATATCCACCAATCTAATTCCGTACTCAACTTGAGACCACTTGTCTTCCTGACAAAAATTCAATCTTCTAATTTTTCTTGACTTCTCGTTTGAACATTTTAAAGGTTTACTAAGCTTCCATTACTTAGCTGATACCTTGGGAAATCATCAAAACCTTCCTTAACCCTCTTCAGCTTCATCTAACATGAGACATTCATATGGAACGTGTTGACTCGGAAGACAACATAGCTGATCCACTTACGAAGCTGTTGTCACAAAATGTGTTCGAGGGACATCTTGTAAAGATGGTCTTAGAAGTGTTTTGATTGGCTTTAGGGCAAATGGGAGATTGATAGGATAGTGCCCTGCAAGCTAATGTGTTTAACTTGTAATAGGACTATTCTGTAATAAACTTTTCAATTAAATGATAAACACGCAAAGTTTATTTTTAATGTATAGAATCAACATTGGCCACATTCATCTCTGTGAATACATTTAAGTGATTTGTTGAAATTCTAAGATCACATTCGACTATGGGATAAATCACTTCAATACGAGTGCAATCATGAAACAGTCTCTAAGGTCGTGATCTTAAAACATGTTGTAGTCATAGATTTCGAATGATACGGGTATCGAAGGAATCGCTAAACTTGTACGGTTATGACTAATTCACATGGAATGAATTTGTTGCGTTTCATGAACAAGGCAATTGATGCTAGTGCATATGAGTATATGGTTCGATAGGGATCGAACGCATCAAACAATCCAAACAAAGAAACCCATTCTGGAAACGCATCTCGCATATCGGTAATGAGATGCTTCTCAAGAATTATAATAAAGTACGAATTAGTCCTTAGACTTGAGATACTAGGGAAAATTCAATGCACGGGTGTGCGTACTTTTATTTAGGTGCTGACCACGTAGCCTGATCATTGTGTGCCTACATTGAGTACATATATTCGTTTATGCGAATGGTTAGTATCAATACGGGACCTACAGAATCATCGTCATGGATGAAAGAATTTCCTATACATTCTTAGATAATAGATTTCAAGAAATCCGTGGCCATGGTCGGTGATTGATTTGGAAAGGAGTTAATTTAGCAGTTGCACTGGAATTATATCCAGAATTAGAAAGTACATAATAGAGATAATGAGATGTGCCGATCAAATCACACACCCTAGTTCTCGATCAAAAAATTAAGTCTATAGAAGGATTCTACGTACATGGAAGTTATAAAAGGTGAGGTTCACAAGATCAATTCACTTGAAGATGGGCCTCATGGGCTTGTGGCTAGATATCAACCATGAGTTGTAGGTACTCCCGAATTAATAGGAGATTTGTTTTGGAGTGGTAAATTAAAAGTGTTTAATGATCGGAGCAATCAATTGCTCATAATTAAATTACGAAGAGTTTGTGGGCCCGCAGTAAAATGATGGTGAACCTAGAGGGTCACACACAATACAGTTGGTTAGTAACAGTAAAAAAAGGAAAAAATTGATTTAAAGAAGTTAAATCAATAATTTAATTGAATTAAAGTGTTTGTTCAATTTAAATAATAGTTAATTAGATGGTCTATTTAATTAAATATTAATTAAAATGTTAATTAATAAAATAGAGGAATTAATTAAATTAACTAGGCTCATCTAATTAAGGAGGTAATTATATGGGCCATAAAAAAGGCTTGCACGACAAGGAAAATTGGTGGCTTATAAATATGAGTTTTAAGAGACTCCTTAAACCTAATCTTGAAATTGCAAAAATAAACCCTAGCCGCCCATTCTCTTCATCTTCTCTCCCATTTGGATCTAGATCTGAAGATCGTCCATTTGACAAACCTTATAGTTCTAGTTCTAAGCCCGTGACTTGAAGGTTTTGCTACGATCCACTGGTGTGGATTCTTTCTAGAGGCACGACATGGAGTGCTACTGTGAATCAAAAGAAGATCGGAGATTTTTACCACCGAACATGTGGTGAGGTAAATCACAGATAGCCCCCTTTCTTGATTTTGATTTTATTACTTTGTGCTATAATTCAACATTTTCGCTTATGTAAGATGAAAATCGATTTATGGGATGTATGGGTACCTCGGAATATCTTTAAAATTCTGAATTTTTATTGTTCTAATAATTGAGGTATCCCAACATCGACAACCCACCATCATCAAAGAACAAACATTAATTTTTCTATTTTTTTGGTTTGCATTTTCGAAATGAATTTTGCACTTAATTATTTTGTATGAAAAGATTTGGTGAAGAATCATATCCTTGGTTTAATTAAGTAATAAATTAAGAGATAGGTGTTCCTCATATAAAAATTCACATAAATTGCCGGTCCTTCCTAAAACTAAAGGGTAAAAGATTACAAATTAAAAATAATTAGCAAATACTAGTTTGAAGATATAAAAAGATGACAATAAAACTGGTGAAGGATTTTAAACAATCTCGAAAAAAAGAATGAAATGTTTCAATCGATTTTCGGGGAAAGAATTTGTCTTTATTTGTATTTAGAGATCTACATGTTCCAAATTTTATTCAATTAACTATAAGTTTATTTAATTAAATATTGTCCCGTTTCTTTTTTAAGGAGCTATGATATGACCAAAATATAGAGGAGTATAGTAAATGAAAAATAACCATGGAAGAGATTGTATGAGTAATTAAATAGAGTTGAACATTAAAGGGTATATTAGGTAGTATATAAATATTTCTCCGCCAACAATATTTGTTTCTCTGGCAATATCCCAAGCCCAAAACGAAATGCAAGTATTTGATTAATTCATACCAACATACGCAGTGAACAATCTGAGAGGCATTAACTAAATTACTAATAAAATATGTACGAAAAATTTCATGCTTAATTGACAAAGTCATCCAGTTATACATTCATCAATTTAAAGACATATTAGTTAGAAAATCAAAAAAATTATATGAAAAAAAATTTGAATGAGCAATTAGGTATCTCATAAGTTAGACATACATTATATTACCCAGTTACCTTAGAAGGAGCATGCCCTCGTTATTGACGTAATTGTAATTAACTTCGACAATACACAAATTTATATTAATTACTTTCCCACTATTTAGTCAGTGCTTTATTAAATACTAAACAACTTACTATATGAAAATTTATTTTATATCTGGATATAATTTTTAATAATAGGAAAAACAATAATTTTGTTCTATCATTATTAGAGTGTTCACATTTACCTTTTGATCCCTTTGTATTCGCACAAGAGGGAGGCATTGTGATTCTTTTACAAAGCCACAAGTGCGTATTTTGCCATTTTATTTATCAAATTTGGATAAAATGTCCTTATAGGATAATAGAGGATAATTTGCTATTTAGCTCTTTATTTCTATAATTATCACGTATAGTGGTGAGGCTGTCATATTTTCATCACTTTCATCGTGTAAAATATAACACCTATAATCAGTATTTCCCATTTCCCATTCCCTCAAGAGATATAATCAAAATCCTTTATTTTCTTCTCCCTCTTATATTTTTTGCTTGTTTGTTTAACTAATCATTTACACACTCCATTCGGACCGGGTTGCCAAAAAAAGCCAAAAAAAAAAAAAAAAAAGAAAAAAAAAACACTCAAGTATTATGCAATAAAAGTATGTTATAGTGTATTGATGGCACTTGACTTTTGTCTATGACCGCTAACAACATATTTTCTATAATATTAATGTTACTTATTGTCTAATGTCATTTAACCCTTAACCACCAAAATCTGCCACCAACTTTCCTACTCACCATTCTTGTCTTTTTCTTCCCAACTCAACTTTGTTTTGCCTCTTCGTTTCATTTTTCACGTTCATTTCAAAATTACTCTGCTCTCATGTTTTTATTTCAAGGTTTTTAAAATTCTTATTTAACAAATTAATTATATATTCTTTAAGATTTTTTTATTATATGTTTGATTAGTTGTACTGAATATTTATAGTTGCATGTAGTTTATTTTGAACTTAATTGATTAATTAGAGAAAATCTATTTATGAGTTTTTGTAAAGTTACGATCTTTTGTTTATTTTAGTGAATGATTTTGATGGTTTGGTATTCCTGAATTTTTATTAACCGCTCTGAGAATTTTTTTTTTTTTTTGTGGTTGTTGATTTAATTTTCATTTGTAGTCAGAACTAGATTTATGTTTAGTTCATGTTTCACTGAGTAAAAATTTAAGAAAAATGTCGAATGAGTGAATCTTGAGCTCCATTTTGTTTATCTTCATTTATCATTTACAAATTGAAACTCAAGAACCAAATGTAACCTTAAGGATTTGTTGAGCTTAAGTTTTTGTTTGTATATATCTGAATGATTGAATTTCACTCGGTTTTCATTACAATTTATGATGTATCTCTTATGTGTTATACTTTATCAGGATGTCAGACAATCAAGTGTAGAGGGTATGGAAAAAAATGAAAGTATTTTCAGAGAAGGTTAGCTATGTTACTTGTTATTACTTAAGAGACAACACTAGGAGTTCTCTTTTTGCTGTGGTGGGGATAGAGAAGAGTAGAAACCACACTATCTATACAATAACAGACGAATTTTTACGTGTGATGGGGTTCAATGAGAAAATCAACGAAAAGATTAAGTGGAAGAGAAGTAGAGATGTTGTTAAGTTTCTCATATCAATAACCCGTACAAATGGCCCAATTTACAAAAATCCAAGTATGTGTCTTTCAAGTAAAACTTTAGTAATTTAGTTCTTCATCCTAATGATTTGTATGGCAATATATAATTATAAAGGTCAATAATTTTGGTATGTTTTATATTTCTTTATATCAGTTCACATCCTTTAGTTTTGGAAGTCTCACTCAACATTTTAGATTTGAGCTTTCCACATTTTGGTTTTCTTGTTGAGCAATTTTTAACCAAATTTGATTGTGGATATATGTATATTTGTTTATTCTAAAATGTTGAGTGAGACTTCTAAAACTAAAGGATGTGAACTGATATAAAGGAATCTAATACATACCAAAACTATAGAGCTTTATTATTTTATATGCCATGCAAATCATTAGGATGAAGAATTAAATTATTAAAGTTCTACTTGAAAGGCACATACTTGGATTTTTGTAAATTGGGCCTTTTATACGGGTTATTGATATGAGAAACTCAACAACATCTTTTCTTCTCTTCCACTTAGTCTTTTCGTTGATTTTCTCATTGGACCCCATCACACGTAAGAAGTCGTCTATTATAGTATAGATAATGTGGTTTCTACTCTTTTCTATCCCCACCACAATAAGAAGAGATTTCTTAGAGTTGTCAAATTTATGATGACAAACACATTCAGAAGATGATTTGTCAGAATATAAAGCATTTGACTTACATTGAAATTTTGTTTCAGGAAAATTAATTTTATTTTTCATAATAATTGTTGTTGAACTAGACAAAAATGAAAAGATGATCTCATAGGATGCCATTTAGGTTGCAATATACTCAAAACAAATGAGCGACATAACCCCAGTTCGTACAAATAGTGGGAGTCAATGGATCACCATTTTGCGCTCAAGAGCTGGGGAAGGTACTAAGTGACTTTCCCCACTTTCCTAGTTAAGGGGTAGCTCGTCAGTACTGTTGGACTTGGAATAATAGAAACACTACCTTTCTTGTCTAATCAAGTTTTGATAATAAAGTTCAATTAATCTAGGAATGATTTTTTACAAGGTGGATATATTTAGTCATTCAAAAGTTTTGAAGACCATAAGACGGAAATCGATTTCTCATTAGCAAATCCTCTTCTTTATTTCCTTTTGAATAGAAGGATACTAAAGACCTTATTTTGAAGAACATGAGGATGAAGTTATAACTTCAATTCTTCTTGAAGACAGTAATACTAACTTTTAAGTACATATTACCTCATTTGACCATGTTTCATATGGTAAAACATACATTCCTAGCATATATCATAACAACAAATACGCACAATATTTCATATATCAAGGTTCAATTTTTTCTCATTGAACACCTTTATCTTATGCCATTTCTTTGCATAAATTATAGGGAGAAACTTATAATATATACATATAAGTGATTCCACAGCAAAAGTCATTTTTCAGATCTCAACATGACGAAGACAATGATTCATGCAATGAAATAACATAAATATAAAAGTCTAGACAACCACAACTAAACGAGTGCATAAAATAAACACATATATATGTATGTATCCAGAACCAAAAAAGTAGCTCAACAAGAAAACCAAAATGTGTAAAGCTCGAATCTAAAATGTTGAGTGAGACTTCCAAAAATGAAGGATGGGAACTGATATAAATGAATCTAAAACATACCAAAACTATTGAGCCTTATAATATGCTATGCAAAATTTGTTGGAATTCGGTAAGATAAACAGCCCCACATGTAGCGGAATTTAAAATTTTAGGGCCTTTTACGGAATCTTGCCAGGGTACTAAACTAGTTGTATATATATGAATAATTAAAACGACATCAATAACTAGATCTTAGTTATACCTGTCTCCTTGCAACTCCTGCTAGCTAGCAATGTCCTTGCATTTCTCCCTCAGTAAAGTCGATCCTAGCTTTATAGTAGCGCCCCACGAGTTGCGCCTCTACAAGTTGATACACCACAATATACCTGTCTCCTTGCAACTCCTGCTAGCTAGCAAAGTACTTGCGTTTCTCCCTCGGTAAAGTCGATCCTAGCTTTATAGTAGTGCCCCACGAGTTGCGCCTCTACAAGTTGATACACCACAATATCACGAAAATTAATACATCCTAATCGGCTAGAACATAGGGTATATTAAGTCTAGGGTTAGAGAACGACTTAGGAGCAAAAATCGAAAATGAAAAATTCTTCCAAGTTGGAAGAGGGTTCGGCCGATTTCTCTAGGGAAAGATGGGAGAGATAATTTTTCTTGACTTGGACTTTTTGGCTCTTTAATTGTGTGTTTGGGATATGACATCAAGTCTACTATTTATAGGTATCTCATTAACCTAATCCTCCTATGATTAGGACTCCAAGTCTCCTACATGGGCCATGACCCTTTTTATTAGAAGACTAAGTCTTCCAATTAATTCATGGCCCATTCCTTAATTAATTTAATTAGGCTTTAATTTCTCAATTAAATAGCCCAAGTAATTAATTACTCTCCCAATCAATTAAATTAGATTCTAGGTCTATTTAATTAAATCTTTCTTTATTTAATTTAATACAATTTAATTAACTTACAAATTAAATTCTATTTTCATTTATAATCTTGATCCAATTCCAATCGGATAATTTCCGCTCCAATTGGGTCGGCCCAGTTGACCCAGTCACTAAATCAACCCAATCGACCCATTCGATTCGGTCGACCCAGTTGTTCTTCTTTTTCTCGCTTTCGCTTCATGTGTATTGTGTATGCCCCCGTAAGTTCACCACATAATTGGCTGTGGGTTATAATTAAATATTTATTTAATTACTTGAGCATTAAATACTCTAAATCAGTTGAACACTCTGTCGACTGATCATTTCAAAATTAGCACCCCTCCCAATTTGGAAATTCTCCCACACTCCACAGTCGAAGTCTGACCACAAACCCATGGAGCCCAATCACTGGTGAATTACTTCAATGAACCATTTAATCATTTACAATTTCCATATACGACATAATCTCTCCATCGATCAATCTCCCAGTCGAGACTTAAGGGTATGGACTTTTCATCGATTCCTTTTTCTTTTGTGTTGACCTTATGCATTCTGGTCTCGAAATAATTCTCTTTGACTTAATCTTTATGAGCTACTTTCATAAAGTCGTCAGATACCTTGATCAAGGATTTTACCAGAATTAATTTCTCACAGAAATCCATAGGAGAATTTTCCAACCTATCAAGTCGGGTCAATGGATCCTTGGTTGATGATATGAACCTGCATACGAGTTCCTCTATACCCAACATGAGTCCATAGAGACTTTCTGGTAATCTCCAGTCGGTCGGAACTCACATCTAAGTATAGATGTTCTCGAACCAGATGAACCCTATCACCTCAAGTATTTAGGGATCGTTCCTCGTATACTATCGTAAATTGGAATAACTTCAACTCCATTATGCGACTACCGCTTCCATGGTGAGTTATTTCCTAATTGAGGTATTTAGTGCACCTGCCATCCCAGCAAGTCACCCACTTATGTGTATCGACTATCCCAGTCACGCTCGTGGATCCAAGCGTTCTCCAGTTCATCGGAGTATACACACTCGTGAGGGTCTAACCAAATCCATTGATGTCCCATCTCAAATGGATTCTACGACCATTGAATTAATTTAGATCACGACCTTGGAGATTAGTCCACGGGTTGTCCCATAGCCCTGTGATCTAAGGACTCTCATCCTTATGTTAGATAATTATTCATAAGATGAAGGTGACCATATAAATAAATGCATTTATTAATCGAATCGAATAGTCCTTTTAATTATTACTAATTAAATGCAGCCAAATCAGTTAGCTTGCATGTCACTATTCCATCAATCTCCCACTTGTACCAAAGCCAACTCTTCGTACGTCTGATTCCCATCTTTGACAGATGTTTCTCGAATGCCTTTTGAGGCACTGGCTTGGTTAGCGGATCCATCGTATTATCCTTTGAGGTGACATGTTCCATCTTTATGTCTCCTCTACCAATGATATAACATATCAATTGGTATCGTCTTAGTTCGTGCTTGGATTTATGATGAGATCTCGACTCTCCGCTTGCGAGATAGCTCCGTTATTATCACAGAAGATAGTAATGGCTCGACAATGCTAGGTACGATGTCCATTTCTTGGACGAAGTTTTTCATCCAATCACATTTATTTGCAGCTTCACATGCTACAATGTTTTATGCCTCGGTTGTCGAATTTGCGGTAGTATCCAACTCACCACACCACCATTGAGGCAGAAATATCCAGATGTTGACTCAAAACCATCTACATCACATCGGAAGCTAGAATCAGTATAGCCTTCCAATTTCAATTCTTCCCCGCCGTATACCAAGAAAAATTTTTTAGTGCTCTTCTGGGTTAGACAAATAGCGACCATTTATGCTCAGAGCGTACGCTATGTCTGGTCTTGTACATAACATACCATATTATGCTTCTTATCACAGAGGCTTGTGGTATCTTAGACATCTTGCTTCTCTCCTCAGATGTCTTTGGGACCATAGACTCAGAGAGAGCAATGCCATGTCTCATCGGAAGCAATCCTCTCTTGGATTCTTCCATACTGAATGTCTTCAGTATTTTATCTATGTACTTTAATTTGGGAGAGGCCCATCAGTCCTTTCGATCTATCCATGTAGATCCTTGTACCTAGTATAAATGATGCTTCTCCCAAATCATTCATTGAGAATTGTGTTAGAAAACCATGCCTTCGTTTCGGATAGCAATTTTGCATCATGTCCAAGGAGCAGAATGTTATCAACATAAAGCATAAAAATTCAACTGTACTCCCACTAACTTTCTTGTACACACACTGCTCGAACACGTTTTCGACGAATTCAAAGGTTTGGCTTATATGATCAAAACATATGTTCCAGCTTCGGGAAGCTTGCATAAGTCCATATTGGACCTTAGGATTTTGCACACTTTGTGCTCATCTCCCTTGGATGTATATGATTTATGGTTGCTTCATTTAGATCTCCTTATCAATGTGTTCATTGAAAAATGATTTTTACATCCTTCTGCCATATCTCGTAGCTAATACTGCGCAGCTATGGCCAACAATATCTGAATGAATTTCGGCATCGCTACATGCAAAATTTCATCAAAGTCAATACTCAATATTTGAGTGTATCATTTTGCGACTAGTCGTGCCTTATAGGTAATAACCTCTCTGTTCACTCCAAGCTTTCGCTTATAGATCCACTTGCAACCCAAGGGAGCTACTACCACAGGTGGATCCACTAAGGTACAAACCTTGTTAGAGTGCATGGAGTCCATTTCAGATTCCATGACTTTATGCCACCTTCCCAAATCTATGTCTTGCATAGTTTCTTCGTAGGTCATTAGATTAGTCTCAGACTGTCCAATTTCATGCAGCAGACTGTAGTACCTCTCGGGCTCCCTACGTTGTCTTTCAGACCTTCGAGGTTCTTGTGTACTAATTAGTTCATTTTCAAGCTCAGGTTCTCCCACTGCCTGTGGAGATGGGTCGATTTCATAAACCTCATCTTGTTCTATGTTGTTTTCTTTCTTGTCTAACAAGAAATCCTTCTCCAAGAAGTTAGTTTTCCTCGAGACAAAGGTTGTTTGTCTTAGAAGAACATAGAACTCGTATCCTATTGAGATTTTGGATACACACGAATTGCATAAGATGGATTTTATTTCCAGCTCATCTCCCACTAGCTTATTCACATAAGTGGGAGACCCCATATGCGCATGAATGCATATGAAGGTACAATACCAAAACCCATATCACTTGATATATTTTGGAACAGGCTTCTTAGATACTTATCTCAGCATCTTCGATTTTCTTGATCAAGTTTTATTTGATTGAATAAGGAATTTCATGTAAGATTTCTTAATGGACATTTACATGACCAGAATGCTCGACAACTGACAATGTTTCGAGTGGGTCTTACATTTCAAGAATCTAATTCTTTATTAAATAATCAATGGCATATTTGCCAAATGCATCTTCGATTTTGAGTCGATCAAAATCTCTTACATGCTTTTATTGACCAGGCTCTCTTCTTTATTCCAAAAATGATTTGGAATTGTACAACGTACTTTTACCTATGAGGGTACAAGAGATGCCTTATCTGCCACTAATGCTTTAGTGTTTCTACACACTTTTAAATGGATTAAATCCATTGCAATTGTTTATCCCTCTTGGTTGCCTAGCAACCGACTACTAAATTTAATTTCCTTTTAAGCAAGATTCAAAAGTCGGTTACTATTTCTAGCGTCCCAGTCAAGCTCGACCTAGTCGAGCTCAATCTTTTGAATCTTTAATTTGAAAATTTATTTTAGCGCACGTGTATCACCTTTCGGTTATACAACGACTCAAGTGTGTGAAATCTTGATTATTTATATTTTACTGACTATGCATATTTTATTTGGAAGTTAAATGAGGATTCACACCCATTTGCTTATGCAAACCTTTTGCGTATAAGTCTTATAGCGCAATCAGTTCCAACCAATATGGAACTATCACATCCATTAAGACAAGGGATGGTATAAGCAAATTCTAACGATCTAAATAATTCATGGCTTTAGATGCATTCAATGCATCAATGAGTACTTCATCGGGCGTCCAACACCCTTATGCATTACTTAACCATAAGGTTAAGTTCAATAAAATTTAATCATCCCTTACAGGATGAGTATGTTCAATTCCTTATTTCTCTCTTTCCCTTGATCTCAATCCATGGAAGAACCATTTTGATTGACTTTCAACTTATCATCCTTACAGAAAAAACCTCTAAGGTTATTTTCTTTCAGAGAGAATACATTCCTTTTCTTCCATCTCTCGAGCCTTTTGAGGCTTTTTAACAAGATGTTACTTCCCATTTAAGGGAGGTTTCATGTTTGCCTTCAAGAAAATTTGGGCTTGAGAACCATCCTCAACCCATTGGTGAAACTTATCACCTTTCTTATTTGAAGAATAACTTCGAAAAAGGCAGCTTGGTGAAACATATCACCATTCTAGTCGAAGTGTAACTTCGAAAGGATAACCACTGAAATATTTGTAAGGAGATGAGTCCTTGCTTGGACTCGAGAATAATTCTCATGTTTTTGAAGTCATTCAAAATTCATTTTGGTTTAGTCAATTTATTTGATTCAAGTATGATGATAAATATTCTAGGATTTATCACTTATGAAAAACTATCATAAACACGATGATAAAAGGAAATAAATACGCGGCTGATAAATATCAATGCATAATTTACAAACATGGTTTTCATTTGTAAATTACTCCCACTATTTTTATCGAATTGGCCCTCCACATCCTCCAAGGTTATGGGCCTCCATGTGGATCTCCGAGTCTTCATGAGGTCTTCTTGGCTCCAAGCCTAAACTAAGTCTAACTTACATAAATGACCCTATTCTATTAGATTTTATTGCGCAAGCAAGGGGCACCAATCAGGCCCATTTAATTACAACCCATAAAATAAATAAACCAAAACAACACATGGCTTAGGGGAAAAATCGACCAATCCACATATTTACTCAAGAACATGCATAAATTCACATAAGGGTATAAATGTAAATTTATCGGCTCCTTTAATTTTAATTCACAAAAATTATTCAAGTTAATTAATTTTAAATTAACAATTAATCTCTAAGATTAATTAACTCTTACTTGAGTTCTAAGTAATCTACAATTCTTATCTTGATAAGTTGGTTAATTCAGATAGTTACAAATCTCTAAGATCCCTATCTTATCCAAAACTCTAAGTTTCCCAGTTTTTCAAATCTCCAAGATTCTCAAGATAATCCTATTTTGACTAGATTATATAACTAAGGTAGTCCCCAAATCTTCCAAGATTCCTACCTTATCCAAAACTCCAAGTTTCCTAATCTTCCAAATCTCCAAGATTTACAAACTTTCCAAAATAGGTAAATTTGAGATCAACCAAAAATCAGCCACAAAGTGGCCAATCGGACGCTGCCACGTGGCAGCACACACACGACCACGAAGGGCTGCGCAGGAGCCGAACGCAGCAGCTGCTGCCGTGCGTAACATCATGTGGCAGCGTGCTGCCGTGCTTTGTCGCACGCGGTAGACTGCCGTAGGCAGCTGCCGTGTGCTGCACGTGCAGGCAGGCGCGCTGTTCACGCGCTGCTGCTTATGGCAGCTCGCGGTGGCCACCCAGCCGCAGTTGATCAATATATATATATATATATATATATATATATATATATATATTTTGTTTCGATTACTATTTGATTTAATTAAAAATAGTTCCAATTAATTAAATCCCAAACCAAAATAAAATTAACGTGATAAAATTTCGAATCAAAATTTTCTTTACTTTAACTCCAAGTTAAACAAATCTACGTTCTAAAACATAAACGGTTAAAGAACTAGCCACACATAAATCAAACATGTGATTTAATACACAGAATTTGCAAATTCATATATATACAAAGCCAGAGTTGGCTCTGATACCACTGTTGGGATTCGGTAAGATAAACAGCCCTACAGGCAGTGGAAAATCAAAATGTTAGGGCCTCTTACGGAATCTTGCCAGGATACTAAACTGGTTGTATATATATGAATAATTAAAACGACATAAATAACTAGATCTTCGTTATACCTGTCTCCTTGCAAATCCTGCTATCTAGCAAAGTCCTTGCATTTCTCCCTCGGTAAAGTCGATCAGAGCTTTATAGTAGCGTCCCACGAGTTGGCCTCTACGAGTTGATACACCACAATATCAAAAAAATTAATATATCCTAATCGGCTAGAACATAGGGTATATTAAGATCTAGGGTTAGAGAACGACTTAGGAGCAAAAATCGAAAACAAAAAATTCTTCCAAGTTGGAAGAGGGTTCGGCCGATTTCTCTAGGGAGAGAGGGGATAGAGAAATTTTCTCGACTTGGAATTTTTGGCTCATTAATTGTGTGTTTGAAATATGACATCAAGTCTCCTATTTATAGGTATCTCATTAACCTAATCCTCCTAGGATTAGGACTCCAAGTCTCCTACATAGGCCATGACCCTTTTAATTAGAAGACTAAGTCTTCCAATTAATTCATGGCCCATTCCTTAATTAATTTAATTAGGCATTATTTAATTTCTCAATTAAATAGCCCAATTAATTAATTACTCTCCAAATCAATTAAATTAGACTCTAAGTCTATTTAATTAAATCTTTCTCTATTTAATTAAATCCAATTTAATTAACTTACAAATTAAATTTCAATTTAATTTATAATTTTGATCCAATTTCAATCGGATCATTTTTTCTCCAATTGGGTCGACCCAGTCGACCCAATCAACTAAATCGACCTAGTTGATTCGGTCGACCTAATTGTTCTTCTTTTCCTCGCTTTCGCTTCATGTGTATCGTGTATGCCCCGTAGGGTCACCACATAATTGGCCGTGGGTTATAATTAAATATTTATTTAATTACTTTAGCATTAAATACTCTAAATCAGTCGAACACTCTGTCGACTGATCATTCCAAAATTAGCACCCCCGCCAATTTTGGAATTCTCCCACACTCCACGATCGATGTCTGGCCACAAGCTTATGGAGACTTAAGGGTATGGACTTTTCATCGGTTCCTGATTTAACCGTTTTTCGCAGGGTTGGATTAAATCAATAATAGAGGTTTACGGGGTTAGATTATATGTATTGTAGGGCTTAGTTACTTTATTCTGCATGGATTAATCTCAAGAAAGTACAATAAATAAAGAGCAAATAAGAACACAAGACGATGAATGTTGAATGTAGTATAGCAAAAGCTTTTCTATCTTTTTATTATCAGATTGCCCCAGTATGGAGGCGTAAGTTCTGAATCGTTGTTGTTCCAATACAATGTTTAACTAGGTATTTATATATTAACAACCCTAGCTATACAAGGAAACATAGTCCTAATAGGACTTGGTATAATAATCTTTCAGGAATTTGGACTTTAGGCTTGATCGCTGCGGATTGATATTTCTGGTCGGATCGCATGGCTCGTTAGCAAAACAGCTTTTCTGATCAAGTCGATCAAGTATTGTCTAGTCGTTCCGAGTGTTATAAAGGGTGTAAAACAGCCCCCATCAGTACTCCCTCACTTCTTCAAGCGTTTATGTAGTAGACGCTTGTAGAAGTAGATGGTCTTACGCGACTGTTTATTCTATGAATCGTGCCTCGTTAAAAACCTTACTTGGAAAAAAACCCTTGTGGGAAAAAATCCTAAGCAAGGAAAAGAGTGCTACGCATCATAGATTGTCGTTTTGTCGTTTTTCGATCTGTAATGTTGTTTCTTCTTCTATGAGGTGATTCTTCTTTGCCGATTGGCAGGAATATGATTAGTCGCAAGAGGTTTGAAACGTCTTTTCGTCCTTCTATATAAATAGGTGATCGCTGTTTTAACCATTTTTCACTTTCCAGCTCCCATTTTCTCGCAGTAACTTTCTTACTCGATAATTTCTTCCAATATATTGTATTCATCGATAACTATTTTCCGAGGATTAAATATCATGGCCTCTGTTTCAAAGAACCCCTCATCTTCTTCTCTTGAAGAAGTCACTCCTGTTATCGACGCGGGGGCTTTCTCTAGCCCTCCATCTATACAGGCAGGAGTATCCGAGATGATTATTCCTGAGAAAGACACTTTTTCAGTGCGGATCATATCTGACACCGAGGTTGCGGCCAAGGCTAAGAAAGGCAAGGGTACCGTCCCCCAAGTTTCTGATCCGATCGAGAACCTTTCATGTGCGTATACCGATGAGACTTTCCATGAGGTCTTGGATAATTATACAAAATATTTCCCGGAGGGTTCAGAGATTATTCTTCCATCTCCTTCCGACAGGGTTACCTCTCCACCAGAAGGTTGTCGGGTTTTTTACACTGCCCATTTCAATCATGGTCTCTGTCTTCCACTGTCTTCCCTATTTCTTGATATCTTAAGGATATTCAGCGTCTCTTTGACGCAACTGGTTCCCAATTCCGTAGCATTTGTCGTTTGTTTTTCTGTCCTGATGATTGCGAAAGGATTTCAACCTTCTCTTCGTAATTCTACCCAGTTATTTCGTTTCAATATTTCTAGTTCTTCCAATCATGGGTACTTCTTTGCTAGTCAGAAGTCTAGTCGCTCTATCTTTGATTCCCCCGTTTCAAGCAATCCTGCTTGGAAATCTCATTTTTTCTTTGTTCGCCCCCCTTCGCATCTTGTCTTAGCAGATGGTTCCACCAAGCCATTCTCGTGGGACCATGATTCCAAGTGGATCTCTGGTGGTCGCTCTGTTACGGGCCACTTTATTCCCGATGATCCAAAGTTAGTGGTCGAGATAATGGAGATGCGCGCTGACAAGTACCAATGTGCCCTTCTTATTGGAGAGGCTTTTCTTCGTAGGCGGGCCTGAGCTCTCATACCTTTCCTATCTCTTCTTCCTCACAGTCACTTAGTAAGCGTTATATTCCCTTATTGTATTTATTTTATATTTTTTGTGAGCAGTTTATTCGACGAGAGTTTGTTTTCTGCAGTATTCATGGTAGAGTATTCCCGGCACTCTTCAAAAGGGAAGATGGTTCTGTCAAAATCCACCAAAAATGTGGAGAACCATCCAATCGAACAAAGAATGTCCAAAAAGAGAAAATTGGATTTGGGCCATGATTCAGAGGATTATAGAGAGGATTCTCCATATTCTTCTCAAGAAGCTCCTCTGCAACCTTCGTTTTCATCGACTCCGGACCATCCAGGGACTGGACAGGGTTATTCGCCTCTCCAACTCAGAACTTCCTTTGGTATCCGTGGTTGTCGTAGCTGGTCGATGCCCCATCCTATCGACACGCCAGTTAAAAGGAGAAAGCAATACTATGGTCGTTCTGGTGAGGACCTCTCTTTGCTTGGCGAACATCACCCGAAGCCTACTGTCGTCGAAATGATCGAAGATCATTTACAGGGAAAGAGGGCGGCTGGATACTCCGAGAAAGACTCTTTGATCCATGACGAGAATGAGAATGCAGTTGATAAGGCTACATGTATCCTTCTTTCTAGTGTTTTTACACCTGACATCAACAAGTTGCTCCGCAAGGATCCCTTGGAGAAGTTACAGAAAGCTTCTCTTTACGTTGAGAAGGTATTTACCATTACGTATGTTTCTTTTCAACTTTCTTAAATGTGTTTCCTATTCATTGATTCATTCTTTTAATTTCACAGACTAATACTTGTCTGACGTCATACGCTTATGAAGCTGCTCTTTGGAAGCAACAGTGCGAATTTCTTGAGGAAAGGAATAAGGCATTGCTTCGGAAAGCATCTGCTTCAGAGGCCGGTCCTTCTACGTCTTCTTCTCTTTCACCTTCAACCACTGATCCTCAAGCTATTGAAACTGATGATCCCGAAGTTTTGAACAATATTTTAGAGACTTCTCGCGCTGAAGAGCGGGTCAACCAGCTGGCTAAGGAGCTGGAAAATTATCAAGTTCAAAGTACTACTCGGATCAGCGAGCTGGAGTCGCAGGTCGCTAGTCTTCAGATTTCCTTGGACGAGTATGAAAAGGATCTTCCTCTTAGCGGACTCACTGATCGATACGGTAGGAATCCTGACGAGAAGGTGATCCGCGAGTTCCTTAGTTCTCCGGTTCATAACGCTTTAGTGTACCAGAAAGTCGATCCGCTCCTTGAAAGTACTTTTAAGAAAGCGATCCATCAGATGGTCGCTATGGGATTGATCGAAGATCGCCGGAGGGAGTATTTAAGGGCCACACATGTTAGCCTCAATCGTTATGGTGAGGAGTATTCTTCTTCCGATCTGCCGAGTGTCAAATATAAACATTTTCCATTGGCGCATCTGGTTAGCCGACTCCTTGTTCAGACATTAATCCCAAAGTCGATAATAATTTTGATGACCAAGAGAGCGAGGAGGAGAATCCGAAAGTTGTGAATAATGCAGATGACGAAAGAGGAACGACAGGCGATCAGGATGTTCCAGCTGGCGATCAGGTCGTGCTAGGGAGCGACCAAAAGAATTTGGATAATGGCGAAAAATGACTTTTGATTATTACTGTATAACTTGTAATATTACTTTTTTATCCTTTTGAATAAGGAGATTTGTATTCTCCATGTGTGACGTTTCAGCTTCTCCATTAATTATGATAATTTAGACATAAATCTTTAATTCAGGTGTAATCATTATGTTTATGTCTTTTCGAATTCGTGCGATCATCCATTGGCCATGTTTTCTATTTCGCGCCCGTCCTTAGGGTCTGCCGCGTCTTTTCTTTCAGTATAAATACATACGGTAAAAAGTTTACTCGCTATTTACCGCACTACTCAATTACGATAGAATATTCTCTCAAGGGAGGTCGATAATTTTCTTCGATAGTTAAAATCATTTTTTAATTTCCGAGTATGAGTAATCTCTTCGGTAACACCTCAAAGCGTTCTTCACGCGATAATATCAGAAACCCTAAACCTAAGAGACCACGCAACGAGGGGCCTTCGGCGGATCCTCCTCGATTCCAAAACATTAAAAGGTCGGGGACTCAGACTCCTGTCGTCCTTTCCGAGCGTTCATCCGATCTGAATATTAGCTCGGAGCTCTCTCAACAAAATCCTATTGTCTCAATTGAGTTCGAAAGGAGATCTTCCCCTGGTCGGGTTGATTTTGGAGACATGTCCAATGTGGAGCATTTCTTTAACATTCTGTTTCTACTACTGTCCCTTCTTCCGAGCACAGTTTGCTAGAGTATACTCTTGACAACCCAAATCCTTCCTCTACTACTACTGAATTAGTTACTAGTGGAAGCCAAAGGGATGCTGCCGTGGGAACGGGTAGCGGTGGTCCCCTCTTGAATCCATCTTTGTCACAGTCTGCAACTCAGGGTTTTCCTGACTTTTTACTTAGTGATACCACTGTTATGGCTACTTCTTTTGAAACCGGTGGTTCTTCCGGAGGTCGGCCTGGACCCAGGTCCGGTTAGTGGACCGTTATCTCTTATTCGGGGAAAGAAACTTCCGTAAGTCCCAACGAGAGGAAATCCCCGTGTATGTTGGACGATCGTTGTATTCTTGAACAAGTTAGGGATATAACGGAGTCTGAAATTCCTCGTCATGATAAGATCCCCCTTAACAGTCAGCTGCCTGATTCTTGTGAACCTGATGCTTTGTCTTGGGATTTGGGTCTCAGTACCATTTTGCCCTGTGAGTTGAAAAAGCATGAGGGTACGTCTAATGTTCACTTCGTTCAGTCCCTTGTCAAGCTATTTGAGCAGGTATTTCTCTTTTCTGAGTTTATTCTTGTATTGTCTTGGTTCTCTTTGTTACATACGAGTTCTCTCTTTTTCAGGGAAAATATTATGCTCTCCAACTGGGTGTTCAGGGTGATGAATTATGGTTCAATAAAGAGAACCTGAAGCTTCGCTTGGACTCGGAGACCGCGAAGGTCGAGGGGCAGACTCTCCAAATTAGGCTACTTATTACGTGAAGAGAAGTTGGCTGTTGAGAAGGATAGGGATGATCTGTCCCAGTTGAACGCCCACTTAGAGGAGTCTCGTCAGCATGCATATGACCAAGGCTATGATGCCGGTTATCAGAAGCATCGGGAGGAGCTGATGGCATTTCTGGACACTGTTACTCCTCGGAGGGGTGCTTCTTCCGGTCAACCTGGCGATGACAATCAGTCTTGATGACCTGCTTCTTCATTTTTATTTTTATTTAGAATATTGGCTGTAACCAATATGTGGTTATTTGGCAAGATGTTTTGCTGTAAATATTTTAATGACAAATTAACTTTTTGTTCAGTAAACCGCCTTGATTATCTAGCAAGCAGATGAGTTTAGATTTAATATATCTTTAACTCAATATTATAATTAAATACCAATCTCTTCATTAAGCAGGTGATTCGAATTTAGAAATTGATAGAGACTTATCTGATATTTTCTTGAGGGCGATCAGCTTTGTCTGAGAGTGTTGTTTATGGCTGTGGACCAGCCGCGAGTATTTTCAGAACGTAAGCAAGTAAATAAGTTCTTTGATTGACTATGAGAAATCCTTAGTCAATTCCTTTAATCCCTTTGTACATCAGAAATTATTGAGCTTTTCGAAAAGGAATATTTCTCTAGACTTCTTTCTTGTATTCAGCTTTCGAAAGACTGTAAGCTTATCACGCTTGTCGATGATCAATCAGTCATCGTTGTCAGATATAGTTTTTGTTTGTTATGAAGTTCTATAAAAGGTTTTCCTCGCAACTTCTTTTTGAGGTATTTCTTTTAGAGTTAAATCCCTTAGAAAAGCCTGTTTGTTGCCTTCCCATGTTTTTGTCTACTGATTGCGAGCTTCAGCTTCCCCAAATAAAACAACCAGTGTACCAACATGTCAATTTTTTGGTATGGGAGGAACTGGAAAATGTAGAACCATTAAGTAGATCTAGCATGTTCAGACCTCCTTAAGCAATTCTTTGGAATGTGAGGCAGTGACAAGTCCGTATGCTCTAGCAAGGATGACTGTCTCTGTTATTATTCTGTCAGATTTCTTGGACTCTGAGAGGAAAGCTGGATTTTATGTCGTCAGGCTCTTATTTGTTGTCAAAACGACCAACTATTTTGTCTTCCCGCTTATCGATCATTTACGTTTGGTATAAGTAATTGTTATAAATCTCCTTTTCTTAAGGATTCTGTTCGTCGGTCGAGCATTCTTCGTAAAGTTCCAAGTTGTCTCTCAATGAATCCACTGGAACGTATATGGAATGTCCATTCTGGTCGTTTCGACCTTCATACTTTATTCTCATCGAGCAGCTTATCGATAATCCTAGCGCCGTTCCAACTTACATGCATTAAATTCGGGAAGTCAAAATTCACAATCTCATCCCTCGATCAGATTTCTATCCAACCGTAGGATTAACTTACAATTTTCCTATAAATAGACATTCAGTTTCTTCCCATATCTATTCATACCGTACGAAATGAAGATATCGGTTTCGTTGGGTTTTATTTTGCCCAGTGATCCCATAATTTTCAAGAAGTCACATTATCGTGATTCATTTTGTCGTAATTACTCAAGCATCATCTGCCTTGTACTGACAGGTCCCATTGATGCCTTACCTTGTACTGACGGGTCCCATGTGGCCTCAGTCTTAGTTTTCATGGGGTTGAGGTCCATGGTTCATGTTTGCACATGGAGGGTTCATATTTTCCAGGCACCCCTGTTCTTCGATGTTATCTCCGGAGAGATCGACTGCCGGGGTGTGCTGGTAAATTTTTACTTTTGCGACGGTCCTCGAGAGATCCTGCTTTAGAGTAAAATTCAATCCCCATCCTTCAAGCAGGAGCTCGTTTTTGGTCTAATGACCGCGGCAAGGTATTTGGCTTGCAATGATCGTTTTAGACTAAAGGGAAGACTGATCTTCAGAGCCTGGCCATCGAACTAAAGAAGTCGATCATCCTGAGCAGCATGTTTCTCAGATGGTTGGAGGGAAACATGGAGGTAGCTGGATGAAGATCGATGTTTCCGTGGATATTGTCGTGAAAGACTCCGATCTATTGGATAGGATTTTCCACTTTTGTATTGGTAAAGATATGCAAATCGAAGGATGCTCTTGTATTCGGATGAATAAAACTTCATATGTAAATCAGGAGATGTTCTTCATAATCAGATGAATAAAACTTCATTTTTCTCAATATTTCTCATCTTCATAATTTCTTGTTTTTTGATCTGTCTCAATCTGTACCTAGGTTGTTTACCAACATTTGGCTTTAACCCGTTTTAATCGTCGTTATGGAGATCGAGGAGCGTTTATCGAGCGAATCGATTTTACTCAACTCTTTAGAACTTAGGTTTTTTACCAATGTTTGGCTTTAACCTGTTTTAATCGTCGTTATGGAGATTCGAGGAGCGTTTATCGATCGAATCGATTTTATTCAACTCTTTAAGACTTAGGTTTTTTACCAATGTTTGGCTTTAACCTGTTTTAATCGTCGTTATGGAGATTCGAGGAGTGTTTATCGAGCGAATCGATTTTACTCAACTCTTTAGGACCTAGGTTTTTTACCAATGTTTGGCTTTAACCTGTTTTAATCATCGTTATGGAGATTCGAGGAGCGTTTATCGAGCGAATCGATTTTACTCAACTCTTTAAGACTTAGGTTTTTTACCAATGTTTGGCTTTAACCTGTTTTAATCATCGTTATGGAGATCGAGGAGCGTTTATCGAGCGAATCGATTCTACTCAACTCTTTAGGACTTAGGTTTTTTACCAAAATTTTTGGTTTTTAACCTCTTTAGTCGTCGTCAGTGTGGAGATCGAGGAGCGTTTATCGAGTCAATCGATTTTACTCAACTCTTTTGGACTTAGGTTTTTTACCAAAAATTTTTGGTTTTAACCTATTTAATCATCGTCAGTGTGGAGATCGAGGAGCGTTTATCGAGCGAATCGATTTTACTCAACTCTTCTAAGACTTAGGTTTTTTAGCAATGTTTTGGTTTTAACCTGTAAACCCTTGCGCTGTTTGGAGAACGAGGAGTGTTTTTCGAACAGGTCAATTTAAACTCAACTCTGTAGGTTCGGTTGTTTACCAAATGTTGGTTTTAACCTTTTGAATCTATGATTTTGGCTGATAACTCATAACCATTATATTTCAGAAGAAATCTTAAGCCGAAGCCTTTATTACAACAAATAGTATGAAAAAGTTAAAATAAACAAAATTTAAAAAGAATAGCAAGGATAGCTGCTAGAATTTATTTTCCATAGTATCTTCTCAGGTTGACCGCATTCCAAGTCCTCGGTAGGGGTGTTCCGTCCAAGTGTGCAATTTTGTATGAACCTTTCTTTCCTACACCAACGACGATGTATGGTCCATCCCAATTTTGTTGCAATTTTCCTACATGTTTGGACACTTCTACTTTTTTCAACACTAAGTCCCCCTCTTTGAAGGTTTGTACGCGCACCTTTTGATTGTATGCCTTCTCCATATTTGATTTAGTGACTTGCAGTCGTATGGCAGCTTTTTCTCTTAAAGCTTCGGTCAAGTCGATATCATCTTCTCTAGCTTTTTCATTTTCCTGGCTATCATACATCTCGATTGTCGGGGTCGGGACTAGTGTTTCGACTGGAATTACGGCTTTCGAGCCGTATACCAAACTGAATGGGGTCTCGCCGGTTGAGGTCCTGACTGTTGTCCGATTTGCCCAAAGTACTCCGGGGAGCTCATCCAGCCATCTTCCTTTGGCTGCCCCTAATCTTTTTTCCAAAGATTTTATTATTTCACGGTTTGCTACTTCAGTTTGTCCGTGTGCTCTCGGATGTCCTACTGAAGTGAGGTTTTGTTGAATTCCCAATTTAGTGCACCATTCCAATATTTGTTTTCCCGCGAATTGAGTTCCATTATCAGAGATTAGGATTCGCGGGATGCCAAACCGACATACTATGAACTTCCATAGGAAATTAATTACTTGGAATTGAGTTATCCGAGCAAGGGCGACGCATTCTATACATTTACTGAAATACTCGACAGCAACGAGAACATATGCTTTCTTAGACCTGACTATTGGAAAAGGTCCCACTATGTCCATTTCCCATTGATCAAATGGCCAGCACACAGGTATTGGGTGCATGTTTTCGGCTGGTTGATGGCTTATATTCGCATGAACTTGGCAATGATGACATTTTTGCACATATTGAACGGCATCCTTGTTTATGGTAGGCCAATAATAGCCTGTTCGGAGGCATTTCAAAGCTAAAGCCCTGGCTCCACTGTGATTCCCTGCCTCGCCTTCGTGTATCTCTCGAAGTATATCATTGGTTTGTGTTTCGGAAATGCACTTTAGTAGAACTCCGGATACCGATCTTCGATAGAGTTTTCCTTCAATTATCGTATATTTAGGAGCTCGATATTTTATTTTCTGAGCTTCATTTAGGTCAAGCGGCAGGTTTCCTTCACGGAGGTAATCTATCATCGGAGTCATCCAGCTCCCTTCAACTTCTTCGATTTCCATCATTTCAGCGACTGGTGTCTCATCGATGTCGATTTCTGGTGTATTGGAGATTAACCAGTTGATCACTCTTTCTGTTTTGCCATCGTGAGATCCTGTAAATCTAGAAAGTTGATCTGCCCATTTGTTTTCCGAACGTTGAACATTATGTATTTCGAAATTCTCAAATTTCTCAGTCAATTACTTTACTTTAGCGAGGTACTTGACCATGTTGAATTCCTTTGCCTCATATAGGCCTTCAATTTGTCTTTGTACCAACTCCGAATCAGTCAATACTTTGAGAGATTTTATGTTGGCTTTGATCGCCATTTCCATTCCTGCAATTAACGCTTCGTACTCGGCTTCATTGTTAGTTACCACGAAGTCCAATGTTATCGCATAATTTATATCTTCTTTATCTGGTCCGGTAAAGTTGATTCCAGCTCCCCCTCCCTCACGGCTCGAAGCACCGTCGACGTGCATTAACCAGGTTTGATTTTCTACCATCAGGATATCATTATCACGACTGGTCGACTCACTGCGTTCTAATACCGAGGTTGGAGTTTCTAGTAGGAAGTCGGCCAGAACTTGGGCCTTAATAGCGATGCGCGATTTATATTCGATTTCAAACTGTCCTAGTTCGATCGCCCACTTGATTAATCTACCAGAGGCTTCTGGCTTTGCCAAGACTTGTCTTAGTGGTTGATTCGTAAGCACTGCTATTTTATAAGTTAAAAAGTATGGTCGGAGTTTGCGTGCTGCCACCACTAAAGCCAAGGCAAATTTCTCTATCTCCAAATAATTCTTCTCCGCTCCTTGTAGTAATTTGCTTAGATGGTAAACAGGCTTATGTTCCGTACCTTCTATCTTTACTAAGACCGAACTGATGGCTACTGTGGAGATAGATATGTAAATGTATAATGGTTCACCTTCAGTTGGTTTGGCTAGTAATGGAGAGGAGGTTAGGTATTCCTTTAATAGGTTGAATGCGATCTCACCCTTCGGTCCAAACAAAGTTTTTTGCCTTTCGTAAGGTTTGAAAGAAGGGCAAACTTCTATCTGCTGACTTGGATATGAACCTATTCAATGCCACAATTTTTCCTACTAAACTTTGCACTTGAGAAATTGTTTTAGGTGGTCTCATTTCAGTTATAGCTCGAATCTTTTCAGGATTTGCTTCAATTCCTCTTTAGTGGACCATGTACACTAAAAACTTTCCAGATTTTACCCCAAAGGTACATTTTGCGGGGTTTAGCTTCATTCGGTATTTTCTCAATATCTGAAAACATCGATCGAGATGTTTTACATGGTCAGCTTCATTCATGCTTTTGACCAACATATCATCCACGTAGACTTCCATTATTTCTCCGATCAGCTCCTTGAACATTAGGTTAACCAGTCTCTGGTAAGTGGCACCAGCATTCCTTAGGCCGAATGGCATAACAATAAAGCAATATACACCCTGCTCCGTTATAAAAGCAGTTTTCTCCTGGTCTCGCTCATCAATGTAGATTTGGTAGAAACCTTGGAAAGCGTCCATCATGCTAAAGATAGCAAAACTTGCAGTTGAGTCAACCAACAAGTCGATTCTAGGGAGAGGATAGGGGTCTCGTGTACATAGCTTATTAAGGTCGGTGAAAGCGTTGCACATCCTCCATTTATTATCCCTTTTATCCCCTTTAGCCACTAAGACAACATGGCATAGCCATTCCGAGAAGTGTATTTCCCGAATTTGTTTTGCTTTGAGCAGCCTTTCGACTTCTGCTTTTATTATCTTGTCTTTTATTGGCCCATGATTCCTCTTCTTTTCTCGTGCTGGTTTCGCCATTGGATCGATTTTTAGTGAATGAGTAATTACCCTTGGGTCGATGCCCTCGATATCATTCGCACTCCAAGCGAATATGTCGACATTTTTCCTGAGAAAGTTTACTAGCAATACTTCCCCTTCCGAGCTGAGTTCGGTTCCAATCCTGGTCATTTTCGAAGGATCTCCTTGAACGAGCATAATATCCTTATGTTCTGGTGGCCTTATGGTCAGATCGACCGTCTCCATCCCTTTTCGATCTATCCTGTTAGTGCTTGGGATTTCTACTTCGGCTCTTTCGATGTCGTCATCGAGCTTTCTTTTAGCTGGGGTAAACGATTTGGAACGGTTCCCCAGCGTTAAGGACGTATTGTAACAATCCCATGCCATACAATGATCGTTCACTATTTCTCCGATCCCCATGTTTCTCGGAAATTTTATCTTCTGATGGTACGTCGATACGACTGCTCGGAATAGGTTGAGGACAGGTCGTCCTAATATTGCATTGTACGCAAAGGGAGTCTCTACGACCAGGAAATTTATCAGTTTCACTGCGCGCTGTAGTTTCTTTCCCAGCGATATACTTAGATTTATCGTCCCATAGGGGACTATTTCAGAGCCTCCAAATCCTACTAAAGGAGTGGCTACTTTTTGGAATGTTATTTCTCCCAAATTCATCTGTGTTAAGACCTCCTTAGATATAATGTTCGCTGAGCTTCCATTGTCGATTAGAATCCTCTTAACGTTGTAGTTTGCTATCTCGAGTGATACCACCATCGGGAAGTCAGGGTTGTCTTCTTTCATATCCCAAACGAAGTTTCTTGGTACTTCGCTCTCATTGAAACTAATGAGTTGTTCTTTTGGTGGTTTGTTTTTAGTGTCCATATTTCTTTAGGATATCTAACATTTCCTAATAAAGACCTCGCAGTTCTGTGGCGAGCATTACGACTGTCTCCTCCGGCTGGTCCCCCTGAGATGGTATGGATGGTGCCATTAATTTGATTGATCTTACGTGATTTCGTTTGTTCGATCAAGGGTGGATCGTGGTGCAATAGCAACAATATTAAAATGTAAGCAAAGATCAATAGTAATTGTATTCGAATTAAATGAGTACAAGTAAAAATATTTTGGGTCCTACACGAGCATTAATGGATGCCGTACAAGCTAGAGGGCGAAATACATATGATCGAAACTATGCTATATTTTCCAAGTGAGTCCGAGTAGCAGTCTCTAAGCAGGAGCACCTGGGAAGTTGTGTCCGGTGTCACAAATGCATGGGGTATTTATAGCTGAACACAGGGTCTAGGTAATCCATCCGCAGGCATGCAAATCTCGGCCCATAAGTTTGGATCAAAGCTCGGCCCAACAGTAAATCTGAATCCAGGGCCGTCCGTACTTATGGTACCCGGGCATTGGGGTCGAACTCGATCTTCCGAAATAAGTACTGTTCGATCTCGCATGATTGTAGAAAAGGCATAGCCTAGAATTTCCCTCATCAATACTCCCCCACTTCTCGAGCGTAAAGTGAAGCTTGAGCTCGAAGAAGTATTCATATTCCAGGACGATTAGGGGAATTAACCAATCACGGCATAAGCTTCGGGTATGCCTCATTAAAAACCTGACTCGGAAAAACCCTTTTGGGATAAAAAACGGGTCAGGGAAAAAGAGTGCACACTTAAGAAACCGTGTAATGATGTCGCCCCGACATCATCCTTGTCGTTCGTTGTTGGAATAGGAACTCGTGATTTGGTTATTTCATCGCCATTCTATCTTATCAATCTCCTTATCCCGTGGACGGGTGCGAAAATACGGGGAGAACGTTTCTTTGATGTATCGCTCGTTACGTGGGTCTTCAAATTAGGAATTCCGGAAAGTATTGGGGCCGCATGTGTAATTTTTCGAAAATATGATTTTAAGTTTTATCTTGAGGGAGTTCAACCGTTGCGGTTACTCGGGGAGCGGTTTGCAATTTCCCATTTTGTCCCCGTATATATAGTTAGACGGAGGGTCGTTGTTCATCAAATATTCTGAAGAAAAAACTCTAGATCGGAGCTGATAGATCGATAAGTGAATTCTAGCAATATTTTTCGAGCAATCTTTGTCTACTCATCATGTCGAGTTCAGTAGATTTGAAGGGAAAATCTTCTTTAGAGAAAAATGAGGCCGACAATCGAAAAGAGAAAGAAGTTGTAGAAGCTCGATCATCCGAGACCGAGAATCCACGAAGCTCGAGTTCCGCCTCTGAGTCCACTGGGGAGGGGCGGGAGTCGAATTCTGAACCGGAAGATAGCGAAGACGAAAATTCGGGTGAAGCGACGGTCTCTGTCGAGGAAAATATAGAGTACGGGGACCTTCCCTTGGGGAAAAACGAGCAGAAGAAGTATAGATTGAACCGTAATGTTGTGGTCACGATTTTTGACTGGGAAGAACCTTCGACCAGCGCAGGTTTAAACATGACTGAAGAGAGGGCGGATGAGATCGTCTGCTCTTATAAGGAAGAAGATCTGGACCAGTTGCAGGAAGAATTCGGCCAATATCTAGGCGCCGGTTTCTCGATTGTGCTTCCTACTTCTGATCAACGGGTTACCGACCCTCCCGTGGGCTGTCAAGCCTTTTATTCCAAACATTTCCATTATGGCCTACGCATCCCCTTCCCTCCTCTGATAGAAGATATTCTGGATGTTTTGAGTTGACTCCTTGCCAGATTTTACCGAACTCTATTGGTCTAATTATAGCCTTTTGCGTCCTGATGAAGGCCAAAGGGAAAAAGGTGGTCTTCCAGAACTTTTGGCGGATATTCCAGGTGAGTGCTTCCACGTCTTCGAACGCGGGTTATGTATATTTTTCTCAGAGACCAAAGACTTCGATCTTATCAGCCAATGTCAGCAGCAATTTGAAAGGATGGAAGCACGAGTTCTTCTTTATTCGAGGGCCAAAATCTCCGCCTTCCGAGGACAACCCCGAGCCTACTCCGTATAATTGGCCTGGGGCGAGAACATGGATATATGGTAAACGCCGTCTTGTGGGAAGTATGAAAAACGAGATATCAGATGAATTTCTGAAATCTCTCCGTGCTGACCCTCATCAGACAGCGTTGATGACCCAGGAGGCGGTTTTGCGATTGGCCGGGCTTAGTAGTTGCTCTTTTCCTGCCGATGAGATTGATTTCGGGAAAGCGCGGATAGATCCTGCTAACGCTCCTTCCACGTTAGCCGAGATCGTAGACAAATTTTGAACCTCAGTAGCCGGTCGGCATGTTGCTTCCTTTTCAAAGGGTAACAAGGGTCGGCCTCGTCCTCAATCGTTGAAAACCTCTCGGAAGGCGACTGGATCTAAGGCCGGGGTTGGGGCCAATGCAACTTCTAACGCCTTACTGGTAATTCCTCAGACTACCGAAATAGGAACTTCTCGGGCTAGAGCTGAAGTGGAGGAGATTTCTAATCTTCAAACTTCCGATATCCTTCGATCTGTTTTTCCGACCGATTCCTTCGACCCGAACAATGAGGGATATAGTAAGTATACCCTCCTGGAGAATCGTGCCAGAGAGATTTTGCAGGCCAGGATGGCTCGCAAAAGAAGTGGTGATTTCCTTGAGTCCTCCAGGAGAGTTAAACCGTTTAGTCGAGGACCGAATCCTATAGTGTGTAGGGCAGGCCATTCCGAGCCAGATCTGGCCGATTTTATTGAAGATCATTTGCGAGGACCAAGGGCGGCTGGATACCCGGAGGGTGGGACTGTTGAATCTGACTTAGGCCCCGAGGGCGAGCACACGGTGGATAAATCTCTTCGGATGTTCCTGGCCGGGAGATTCAAAGATGACACTATCCAATCTTTTGTTAAGAAGGATTTTGAGATAGTAGGCGATTATGCTCATGCTCACCAAAGGGTACCAACTATTTCTGAAAGTTTTAATCTTTTTCTTATGGTTCTTGTATTGTGTTTTACATATCTTTTCCTTCGCAGGCCGGAGATTTGTTCACTCAAAATGCTCTTCGAGTGGCAGTTCTGGGCGAAGAATCTCAGGCAGCACAGAAGGCCTTGTACAATGTTCTGAAGAGCGAAGCTGCAAAAACCAGTCAGCTAGAGGATGCTAAAACTAGGTTGTCTGAGATCGAAATAGAACTTGAGGAGACTAAGAAGGAGCTGGAGGCGAAGAAAACCCTAGAGGGTGAAATGGAGAAATTAAAGCTGGAGCTTGAGCAAGCCAAAATGTCCGCCGAGCGATCTTATGAGCGAGGTCGAGCTGAGGCCAGGCTTCCTGCCATAAGGGAGTTTTTAGGGTCGCCTTTTCTTGATGCCTTGATTCGCTTGCGGTCAGGTGAAATTAATCAAGCCTTCTACTATAAAGGAGCTCAACATCTCCTTACTGCTGCAAAGGTCGAAGGCGCCCTTGATGACTACCTTCCTTTCCTGGATCCTTATAAGAATATTTACGGGAAAGATTATAAGGTTTCTTCCTTTCCTCCCAAGCTTGAGAACATGACCGTTCATGAATTCGCTCCTTTTCTTGAAGAATTCGGAGTACCAATGCCAAATCCTGATGCGCTCGAAGCCCAATCTGAGGATGAAAATGTGGACATTGAAGGGGATTCCCGCGATCAGGGGGAACAAGGCACTCCTTCTTCTGGTTCGAGTAAATCTGCGACTGATGCGCATAGTCATGATGGAGAAGAGAGCAGCTGGAGTAGTGACGATTCTGTCAGCTCGGAAAGCGATTCTAGTGAGAAGGAGGAACAAGAGCAATCGGACCATAGTTCTGGCGTAAAGGAATCCAGTCTGTAATGATTTCTGTGTAATAAGGCTCGATGAACCATTGTAATTTGTACATTCGTTTTATAGACTCGTGCTTTTTCCTGTTTTGCGGGTGCTCGGTTTTAATTTTTCCTTTATGCCATGCATAACCTTATACTTATTTTACCTTCTTGTTGAATTTATAATGTTGGTCCCAAGTGGTCAGATGAGGTCTAGAGGGGGGGGGGGTGAATAGACCTCTGAAAATTTTTGAACTTAAAAACTTTTCAGTCTTCTGTCAGCAGACTAAGCTGATGAAGAACAGTAAGCAGACTAGTCTGATCGTGAACAAATCTTGAACAGACGACTGACCACTCTTCTTACAGTAACTTAGCTGTTTTTCAGCAAAACAGTTTTTCAAAGAGTATACTTGCAGCGGATTGTTTCAAAGTGTTTTTCACAAGTAGACTAAGTTCTTGAAAGATTTTATCCCCAGTTTTTAACAAACTTCTTTTAAAATCTTTTAGACAATTCAAAGTGTTTAAATATGCAAACTTTAAATATGCAAGAAAACTTGAGATGCAAAATAACACAAAGAATTTTTATAGTGGTTATATGGATAAAAATCCTTTAGTCCACTCTTCCAGATCACACAGATTCTGGGTTATACTATAATCACTTAGATTACAATATTTCTCCACTTACACCTAAACAACTAATGAGAAGGCTGTAAGCTCACAATAGGAATTCACAAAGAAAACCTATCCTCTGAAGTAGAATCACTCACAAAGACGGATCCTAACTTCGCACAACACTCAGCTATTACAAAATCACTCAGATAATGTTTTTCTGATTTCTTCAACTTGGTTTCTGTCAACAGATGACTTCCACCAGATGAGTGAGCTGTTCGAGCTTTTGAGACTTAGAGAAATTCTGCTTCAAAATTTCGATCTCTGATTGTTGTTGTGTTGTTTCTCTCTTCGAACTTTGCTCTATTTATACTTGGATTTGAATTTATGACCGTTGAAGGAAATCACATCTTCAAATCCATCCTTCAGCTCTTTTTGAAACGGCTCCCTGCAGCAGTCGTACAGTGTACAGTACCTTTCTGTCCATCGCATTTAATGCTGCATTTAATGCACTCTGCTGATCCGAGGATATCTTCAATCATTTGCCATTACTACCCTTCTCTTCCAGCATTTATTACACTAAGTGCATTTATTACCGTTGGACTAATCTCTTGATCTCTTCTACTTTGCTGATCAAAACGACCCTTCTGATAGATACTCTGCTGATCAAATACTGAACTCATCTGATTTGACTCGGCTGATGACCTACCCTTCTGTTCGCTGTTTCAGCAAGAGATCACTAGTCTTCTGAGCTTTGAACTTTGAACTCTTCTGATGTCTTCTTTTACTTGTTCAAAATTCTTCTAAGGGAACTAAGCTTTCCATACTTAGCTGATTATGATGTTTTGGAAATCATCAAAACCTTCCCTTAATTACTTGTCTTCTTTGCACTTCATCTTCATCTTCATCCAACAATTTCCCCCTTTTTGATGATGACAAAACTTCAGCTAAGTACCTGTACCTATACTAAAGTTTTGATCCTCAAAAATTTCTGAGATAGAAATAGTCTGTTGGATTAAAACTTGCACTTTTATAGATAGTGAACTGATTACATATTACAAGTTTTTGAAGAATAAAAAGATGCAAAGTACTTTAAACAGATTACAAGGATTTTAAGATAAAGTAAAGTCTAGTCAGAACTAGTCTTCTTCTTTCTTTTCTTCTTCAGCTTCCTTGTCTTCTTTTTCTTCTTCAGCAGGTTTGGAAGTTCCAGCTTCCAAATTTTGCTTCAACAGCTCCAACTTCCTTCTTTTAACATCAGGATCAAGCTGTTCTTCAGCTGAGTCCTTAGCAGCAGCTATCTCCTTGTCAGACTTAGCTTTTGCTTCAGCTTCAGTTTCTTCAGCAGCTTCATCTTCTTCTTCTGTTATCTTTTCATCTGTTGATCTGCTTGTGCCTTCATTTGCTGCTTCATTCCTATCATCAGCAGATTCTTCCAACATTTCTGTCCTTTCAGCAGAAGATGCTTTATCCTCCCTTTCTTCCCTTAGTACCTTATCTTCCCCCTTTTTGTCATCATCAGCAGGGTTGACTTGGTAATCTGGTAATACTGGGGTGATCAGAAGGGAATCACACAGAAGTTTGATGTTTTCTTCCATAGCATGCATTTGAGCTTGTTGATGTAGTTGAGTTGCTCTGAATGCATCTAGTTGAGCTTGTTGATTCAGTTGATTGGCTTCAAAACTATCCATTCTCTTTAGAACAACTTCACCTTGGTCACCTAGCTGAATTTGAGTTGACAAAATCCAGTCAGCTGATGCCTTGAAGTCTTTCATCATGTTATCTAAGGTTTCATCCTTAGCTTGGATAGCCATTTCAACTGTTTCCGTGATATTTCTCCAACCTTCAGTTGTGCTTTGAGTTCTTCTTCTGATAACATCCATGTCTTGACAAATGGACTTAACATTTTGAGCAGTATCATCCATCAGATTAGATTGAACAGCAGCAACTGTCTGATTGGGTTGACTCACAGCAGCCAACACATCTGCTTTTATCTCCTCCTTCATTTCCTTCATTGATTTGATAATCATTTGTTGGATGGAGTCCAACAGATTAGTCTGAGCACTTTGAGAAGTTGAAGGAACTTCTGTTGGAGTAGCAGACACGGTTTCTTTGAGAGGTTGCTCTGATTGTTGAACTATCATTGCAAGGGACTGATCTGCTGGTTCACCAGCAAGGCTTGGAGTTCTTTCCTTCTCCTTAGCTTGATCATCTCCTTCAGCAGCAACTTCTTTTTCCTTTAACTGATCTGCTGGAATTTCTTCTTCCTTCTTTGATTCATCAGCAGCATCAGACTTATCATCCTGCACTTTGTCTTGATCAGATGGGTCTGAAGTACCCTCAATTTGCTTTGGTTGATCAGAGGACTCTGCTCCTTCTTTCTCAGCAGGTGATATAATCTTCTTGACAGTTTCAACTGTCCTCATCAATCCTTCATTGTCCACTGCTGACCTGTTAGAAATCCAAGTAAAGTTATCAAGAGGTATAAAAGTAGATGTTGGTTCCTCAGGTAGCTCTTCATAAGGTTTTATGTTTGGACCATAGACAATGTGTTTGATGTTTGGAAGTGGGACCAGTGAGCTTGGTTGTCCCCTTAACTTCCTTGCTTTCTTGGCCCAAAGCTCCATTGCTTGAGCAATAGCCAACTTGATAGATCTTTCTTTGAGATCTACTGAGTCATCAAAATCCTCAGAAATGGATGCAAAGATCTTCTTGGCTTCTTCTTTGACTATGTGACATATCCTCATCCTTAATCTGTCCAGAAAGAATTCTGAATCAAGTGCTTGAATGAGTGAATTTGTCTCAAGCCACTTAAGTATCCAGTCTTCTGTAGCCTTGAATTCTTTCCATTTGGCCATTTCAGCAGGACTCTTTGTCAATCTGAATTCCCTCCATCTGTTGTATCTAATCTTTTCAGAATTGAAGAGTGTCAGACGGTTGACTCTTTCATTTTCAGCATCAAGTCTTTTGAGAAATTCTTCAAAAATTGCAGGATCTTCCCTGACAATTTCAAGAGATAGTCTGATTTCTTCTCTTTTCTTTGACTTTATCTTGGGTGCAGGCATAGCTGTGATTGGTTTGTTTGGATCCCTTGGTTCACCAATAGCTATCCCACCAGTATGCTGATGTCCATGAGCATCCTTGATGCTTGCTTCAATAACAGCAGCCAACTCTGCTGCCTCAATAGCATCTCTCTGCTCTTGAGTCATTTTGCTGGCTTCTTCCTCCAGCCTTTTTAATTCTAGGCTTTTCAGCGTATCCTCTTCTGCTTTCTCTGCAGCTATCCTTTGCTTCTCAGCATCATCTAGCTTTTTCTTTTCTGCAGCAGTTACATAAGTTGAAAATTTCCCAGGCCTTTGTCTGATTGGATCAGGACTTTCAACTGTTTGAAGAGGAACTGCAGCAACTGGAGTAGGATGCAACACAGGTGCATCTCCTTCAAGTGTTGAACTAGTCTGCTGTACATTTTGAACTTCAGCAGATAGTGCAGCAGATGAGTCTTCTGTTGGTACTCCAATTTCAGAGATAACTTTAGCTTCAGCAGCAGCAGCTTTAGCAGCTTCAACAGCAGGTTCTTTAATTGTTAATGGCCTTTCTGCTTCTGTAGTTGTTTCTCTTACAGTTTCAACAGGCTCTTTAGAGAAAGTGATATTTCTCTTAGCCTTTGACTTTTTAATCCTTTTGGCAGAGGGGTTGGCAGCAGTAGGAGGTCCCCTTGCCTCACTTCTTGTTCTCATTCTCTTCAACCTTTGAAGAGGCATTTCCTCCTCAGATTCAGTCCTTTCAGGAGAAGAACCTGTCTCCATTTGTTCAATCTCCTTTGTGAAATCTTCAATTACTTTTTCTGGGACTGCATCTTCAGATTGTGCTGATTCAGTATCAACAGCAGACTGTGCTGTTGCCTCAGCAGGTTGACTAGTCTCACCAACCTTCTTGCTCTTCTTAGAGGGGCCCTTTTTGGATTTTGCAGGGGCTTTTCTTTTAGGTTTCTCCACTATCTTTCTGACTGGTTCATAGAGTTTGAACTCTTTACTTCCATGAGTTTGCTTCCCACCACCCATAGGGCAATGTAGTGAGGCAAACAGATTACTTAGTAAGATAGCATGAGAATGCCTTTTATCACTTAACAGCTCATACACGTGAGCAGCCCAGTTAACCTTAAACCCATAATAGATACACACCATTGTGTAGTATCTTTTCCTTGGCAACCCATCCAAAGAACTTGTAGCACAATCCAGAATCTTTGCTATGATATCAGCAAATCTCTGGTACTCATCCTTCAGCTGAGTCTTCATCAAAGACCCAGTCATCTCTTCTCCCGGTTTAGCACAAATAGCCCAGAACTCTTCTTCCTTTTCTGACCCTAAACTGGTCACATCTCCTCCCTTATCTGATAGTTTATAAATTTCACTAAGAACAGCAGCAGAGACAGCAATTTTCTTACCACCGATGACAGCAGTCATCACAGTTTCATCATCATTGAATTCCCTGGTTGTGTAGAAGTGATAGACGTCTTCTACGTAAACCCTGTTCTCGTGTGCTTCCAAAACTGGGACCAAAGATGCTTCCTTGATCTTCTCCAAGAGAGAGCGCATCAGATCAGTACCCGAAAAGTGAAATTTGTTGTAGCTGAAGTATCTTCCATCAATAATCTTCTCCATTTCTGGGATTAGTGAGTAGAATCTACAAAAACAGTAAGCTTTTTCGAAACAAGAGAGTTTGAGAGTTAGAGAGCTTGAGAATATTTGAGTGCGTAAGACGACTGTACTGTTTCAGATCGGATTTTATAGGTTTCCTTTTGATTAGGTTTCCGTGATTTATCTGAACCGTTGATCTAATCTGACAGTTTTTAATCGTGTGGATAGGAGAAGCGGATTTCAATTTTATTATTTTAATGTCAGATGGGCGGGAAACTCTATCGACACTAATTTGTTACTTATAAAAGCGTGTTTCTTATGATACGATTTATGACCATGCTTATATAATGTATCAGATGAGTAGAGTTTAACTTATCTGATAGACGAGTGATCTGTTATCTGATATTACTAGAGAATGCCAATAGCTAGTAATCTTCCTCTGCTGTTTGTCAATCCAGCAAGATAAAATAATCTTCAGTCTTCAAGAATTAAGAACAGATCTTCAGATAATATAACTTCCACTAACTGACATTAACAGATTTCATCTTTAGAGCAGAAGTACCGCTAGTCTTACACGTTCCCCCTGTCTTTAAGAATCCATAAGCTAACTAGTCTGTTGAAAGTTAATTCTTGAATATAGTAACGGATAACTAAGCTGTTGAACTCCAGTCTTCTGATGAGTTCCCCCTCAGCTTATGCATCCAAATTAAGTAGTCCTAACTCAGCTCTTAGAGTTGAGAACCTTGCTTCACTTAGAGGTTTAGTGAAGATATCAGCAATTTGATTGTCAGTATGAACATACTCTATCATAACATTGCCTTTTTCCACATGATCTCTAATGAAGTGATGCTTGATCTCTATATGTTTAGTCCTTGAATGACTTGTAGTATTCTGAGTAAGTGAAATTGCACTTGTATTATCACAGTAGATTGGTATTCCACTGATTTTGATGTTGTAGTCTTCTAGTTGATGCTTCAACCAAAGTATCTGTGCACAACAAGCTCCAGCAGCTATATATTCAGCTTCAGCAGTAGATATAGAAACTGAGGTTTGTTTCTTACTCATCCATGAGATCAGACGACTACCTAAGAACTGACAAGCACCTGTTGTGCTTTTTCTGTCAATCTTGCAGCCAGCAAGGTCTGAATCTGAATAACCAATAAGCTCAAATCCAGATTCTCTAGGATACCACAATCCCAATTCTTGAGTGCCTTTAACATATTTCAATATCCTCTTGGCAGCTAAGAGATGAGATTCTTTGGGGTTTGATTGAAATCTTGCACAGACTCCAACTGAGTACATTATGTCAGGTCTGCTTGCTGTTAGATATAACAGTGACCCTATAATGCCTCTATATTTGGTTATGTCCACTGATTTGCCATCTTCATCTTTATCCAAACGAAGACTTGTAGACATAGGAATAGTAGCAGTAGAGCTAGTTTCCATACCAAATTTCTTGAACAGATCTCTTGTGTATTTTGCTTGATTTATAAAGATTCCATCAGGCAGCTGTTTGACTTGTAAACCAAGAAAATAATTAAGTTCACCCATCATGCTCATTTCAAACTTATTCTGCATCAGCTTGGAGAACTTATCACACATCTGTTGGTTAGTTGAACCAAAAATAATATCGTCCACATATACTTGCACAATCAATATATGATTCTCCCATTCAATTGTGAACAAGGTTTTATCTACCTTACCTTTATGAAATCCTTTAATTAAAAGAAAATCAGATAGGGTATCATACCATGCTCTTGGAGCCTGTTTCAGTCCATAGAGGGCTTTCTTCAGACGATATACTTTGTCCTCTTCTTGATAGACTTCAAATCCAGGAGGTTGTTCAACATATACTTCTTCTTGCAATTCTCCATTGAGAAAAGCAGACTTCACATCCATCTGATAGACAGTGAAGTTCTTGTGAGCAGCATAGGCAAGAAACAGTCTGATTGCTTCAAGTCTTGCTACTGGTGCAAAAGTTTCATCAAAGTCAATTCCCTCTTCTTGACAATAACCCTTGGCCACTAGTCTTGCTTTGTTTCTGGTAACAATACCATCTTCATTCATCTTATTTCTGAAAACCCACTTAGTGCCAATTACCCTTTGATGACTTGGTCTAGGAACTAAGTACCAGACTTCATTCCTCTCAAATTGATTCAACTCTTCTTGCATAGCTTCTATCCAGAAGGAGTCATTTAGAGCTTCTTCAATTTGCTTAGGCTCTATTTGAGATAGAAAAGTGACAAACATGGCATCTTGTGCAGCAGCTCTTCTTGTTTTCACTCTATCTAATGGATCACCAATCACCAACTCTGGTGGATGGTTTCTGAGCCATCTGAGATCAGGTTGCAGGTCTGAATGTTGTCCTCTGTTATGATCTTGCAACACTACTGTTGGAGATACAGTAGTAGTCTGTTGAACATTTGCCGTCTGTTGAACAGTCTCTGGTCTGTCAGCTGTTTGCAACTCGTCTGTTAGACAATCAGCACTGTGATTATGAACAGCACTTGAGTTATCAGCTGAATTAAGATTAGGTAGTATGATGGGAACATATTCTTCATTTCTTCCAATGTCTAACTTCTGTAGATCAGTAGACAGATCTTGATTAGTACTTTGATTCTTTTCAGAAGATTGACTTGGCTCATCAAATACTACATGGATAGATTCTTCTATTAGTAATGTTCTTTTATTGAAAACTCTATAGGCTTTACTAACAGATGAGTATCCTACAAAAACAGCTTCATCAGCCTTTTCTGCAAATGCAGTAAGGTGATTTTTCCCATTATTCAATACAAAACATTTACAACCAAAAATCTTAAAGTAATGAATGTTTGGTTTCCTGTTGTTCCAAACTTCATATGGAGTCTTGTTCTGATTTTTGTTGATCATACATCTGTTCTGGGTATAGCATGCTGTATTTGTTGCTTCTGCCCAAAATCTTTGAGGCAGTTTAGCTTCAGCTATCATGGTTCTGACAGCTTCCTTTAGTGTTCTGTTTCTCCTTTCAGCAACACCATTCTGTTGAGGGGTTCTGGCAGCAGAGTACTCATGATGTATTCCTTTGATACTACAATACTCTTCAACAGTAGAGTTTGTAAACTCTGTCCCTCTATCTGATCTGATCTTCAATATTTTAATAGTCTTCTCATTCTGGATCAGTTCCATCAGATTAGTAAGATGTTCCTTGGTTTCACTCTTCTTTTTCATGAATATCACCCAAGTATATCTTGAATAATCATCCACAACAGCTAGGCAGTATTTCTTTCCACCATTGCTGACTGGATCAATGGGTCCAAATAAGTCCATATGTAATAGCTCCAAAATCCTTTCAGAAGATTGGTGCTTCTTGCTTTTAAAAGATGACTTGATTTGTTTACCCTTCTGACAGGCGTCACAGAGCTTATCTTTGCTCATGACTGCTTTTGGAATCCCTTCTACCAAATCATTCTTGATTAATCTGTTTATGGTCTTGAAGTTTAAATGATTCATTCTCTTGTGCCACAGCCAACTGACTTCACTTGGTGCAGATGCAACCAAACAAACACTTGAATTCTTGTCAGCAGAATCCCAGTCGACTATGTAGACATTCCCTTGTCGTCTTCCAGATAAAATTACCTTCTTTGTACCAATCTGTTCGACAAAGCACTTATCTGTTGAGAAGATGACTGAATATCCCTTGTCACAAAATTGACTTATGCTCAGCAGATTATATTTGAGGCCTTTGACATATGAGACGTCAGATATCTCTATGTTTCCTCTGATTAATCTTCCTTTAGCTTTAATCTTGCCTTCTTTGCTGTCTCCAAAAGTAACCTTTGGACCATCCACAGCAATTGCATCAGTCAGCTCATGTATGTTTCCACACATGTGTCTTGAACATCCACTGTCCAAGTACCAAATCTTCTCTACTTTACTCCTACTCCTAATCCTATCCTACAAAACAAAAATAAAATTGTTTTAGGTACCCTTATTGAGAGGGTCCTGAAGGATTAGTTCCACCTTTGACAACCCAAGATGTTGAAGTCTTAGGCTTCTTAGGTTTCTGAGTTTTGACAGGAGCATGAACAGTTTTATTTTCATCATAATTATCAGATAAGTCATGTTGATGATCAGTATGATAAGAATAGTGTTCATAAGCAGGGTAAGGTGCATGATATGCAGGATATGCATGCATTGGATGAGCAGGGTAAGGTGCATAGTAACTAGGAAATTGAGGTGCATGATACATAGGATGATATGCAGCAGGTTGCACATAATATGACTCATTTCCATACCAAGCATTTTGATTTTTCTTGTTCTTATGCTTCTTTGGCTTACTAGGTGCTTGCTCAACTTGTTTGGACTTAGCTTTACCACTAGTCTGATTGACTTTAGCTTTATCAGCAGACTTCTTAGGACTCTGCTGTTTGGTCTTACTAGTCTTCTTTCCTACACTAGGCTCTTTGCTCTTTTTAGCCTTAGGAGATTTCTTCTCCTTTAATTCTTTCTCAGGTGAAGTAGGTCTAGCAGTTTGAACATACAGAATGACCTTGCTATTGTCAGCTGATATGAATTTTTCAGTATGGTTCAACTCTTGCTTATCCTGTTCTAAAGGCATCTTCTGTTTACTAGATGTATGCGTGGATGCAGCAGATAATTTGTCATGAGACTCGATAATCTTTTCAAGTTCCATGATTTTTCCTTTATAAACTTCACATTCAGCTTTCAGAGACTCATGTTCTTGCTCAAGCTGTTTGTACTCGACTGATTCTTTTGGCTTTTCAGCTTTAAGTTTCAGTGAGTTATTTTGCTCTTTTAGCAAGCTCATCTCTTCCTTAAGCTTGACAAATTCTCCAGCAATAGTGGTATTATTTAACATCATTTGCTCTAGAGAATCAAACAGTTCATTATTTTGAGGAGTTACCTCATCCTCAGAGTCATCAGAGTCCTTTGCCATCAGGCACAGGAGAGCAGGTTTTTCTTCATCAGAAGACTCTTCATCAGACGAGTCCGAATCTGAATCAGATGAGTAGACAGCAGCAAGCTTTTCTGCTTCAGCCATCATTGCTTTCCCTCTCTGATACTTTCTTTCTTTTCTCACTTTCTTCTCCTCTTCAGTGTATTTTTCTGCTTTTGGATATGGGCAGTCTTTGATGAAGTGTCCCAATTTCCTGCAGTTGTAACACATTAGTTTTGATTTATAATCATCTTTATCTTGAGAAGAAAAGTTAGGTTTAGAAGTAGAAGCATTGTTGTATTTGTTCTTCATTTTTCTTTTGTAGAACTTCTTGAAATTATTCATCAACAGTGCAACGTCTCCAGCAGTGTACTCCTTCTTGTTGAGTAGAGTGGCTTCATCAGATGAGTCCACTTCTTTGCTTTTCTGTGCTGGTCTTCTGGTGTTTTCAGCAGCAACCAGTGCAGCTGTGGGTCCTGAAGTTGAGGTTTCTTCAATACCCATCCTAGGCAGTTTATACTCATAAGCCTTGAGTACAGAAAACAGCTCTGTTAGAGAGATCTTCCCAAGATCCCTTGATTCTTCCATCGCTGTCACCTTCATGTTGAACTTAGGAGGTAAGGCCTTCAGTACTCTGATGGTTATCTCCTTGTCTGTGAAGGTTTTTCCAAGCTTCAATACTTCATTTAATATTCTTGTAAACCTTGTGTCCATCTGATCAATGGTTTCAGAGGACTTCATCTTGAAGTTATCCAGCTTTTCTAGAGCAACACTCAGCTGATGCTCCTTGATAGCATCATTGCCTTCGCTCATATCTCTGACTTTGTCCCACATCTCTTTTGCAGATTTGCAATGTTTGATCTTGTCAAACCGATCATTATCCAGGGCTTTAGTCATGATAAATCTTCCAATTTTGTCCAGGTTGAACAGCTTGATTTCTTCAGCTGTCATTTCGCTCAAGTCTTTTTCCACCACGGTATCAACTTCATTGATTTTTATCGTCTTGGTGAACTTGAATGGACCTTTTGTAATGCAAGTGAACATGTTGTCATTGTAGGCAGCGAGGAAAATCTCCATCCTGATTTTCCAGTCTTCGAAGGACATGCCAGCAATGTGGGGAACATGGTTTATGCATTCCATTTTCAAAAAGTTTTGATTTTTCAAAAAAATGCTCTTTTGAAAAAGTTTTCAAAAACCTTTGAAAAACACTTGGATCAAGCTCGTTGATCAGGCAGCTGATTCAAATGAACCACCTGCTCTGATACCACTTGTTGGTCCCAAGTGGTCAGATGAGGTCTAGAGGGGGGGGGGGGTGAATAGACCTCTGAAAATTTTTGAACTTAAAAACTTTTCAGTCTTCTGTCAGCAGACTAAGCTGATGAAGAACAGTAAGCAGACTAGTCTGATCGTGAACAAATCTTGAACAGACGACTGACCACTCTTCTTACAGTAACTTAGCTGTTTTTCAGCAAAACAGTTTTTCAAAGAGTATACTTGCAGCGGATTGTTTCAAAGTGTTTTTCACAAGTAGACTAAGTTCTTGAAAGATTTTATCCCCAGTTTTTAACAAACTTCTTTTAAAATCTTTTAGACAATTCAAAGTGTTTAAATATGCAAACTTTAAATATGCAAGAAAACTTGAGATGCAAAATAACACAAAGAATTTTTATAGTGGTTATATGGATAAAAATCCTTTAGTCCACTCTTCCAGATCACACAGATTCTGGGTTATACTATAATCACTTAGATTACAATATTTCTCCACTTACACCTAAACAACTAATGAGAAGGCTGTAAGCTCACAATAGGAATTCACAAAGAAAACCTATCCTCTGAAGTAGAATCACTCACAAAGACGGATCCTAACTTCGCACAACACTCAGCTATTACAAAATCACTCAGATAATGTTTTTCTGATTTCTTCAACTTGGTTTCTGTCAACAGATGACTTCCACCAGACGAGTGAGCTGTTCGAGCTTTTGAGACTTAGAGAAATTCTGCTTCAAAATTTCGATCTCTGATTGTTGTTGTGTTGTTTCTCTCTTCGAACTTTGCTCTATTTATACTTGGATTTGAATTTATGACCGTTGAAGGAAATCACATCTTCAAATCCATCCTTCAGCTCTTTTTGAAACGGCTCCCTGCAGCAGTCGTACAGTGTACAGTACCTTTTTGTCCATCGCATTTAATGCTGCATTTAATGCACTCTGCTGATCCGAGGATATCTTCAATCATTTGCCATTACTACCCTTCTCTTCCAGCATTTATTACACTAAGTGCATTTATTACCGTTGGACTAATCTCTTGATCTCTTCTACTTTGCTGATCAAAACGACCCTTCTGATAGATACTCTGCTGATCAAATACTGAACTCATCTGATTTGACTCGGCTGATGACCTACCCTTCTGTTCGCTGTTTCAGCAAGAGATCACTAGTCTTCTGAGCTTTGAACTTTGAACTCTTCTGATGTCTTCTTTTACTTGTTCAAAATTCTTCTAAGGGAACTAAGCTTTCCATACTTAGCTGATTATGATGTTTTGGAAATCATCAAAACCTTCCCTTAATTACTTGTCTTCTTTGCACTTCATCTTCATCTTCATCCAACATATAACGTCATTCTTGCATACTCAGTTGCGTCATCGAATCTTTCTTGGGAGTAGCGACTCCTCAATTATTGCAATCCACCTGATGTCGCGTCTCTTATAAATACCAAGGCCGTTTTACGTTGGTTTCACAATAATATTGCTCACAGTGGTCGGAGCTTTTTTAGAACATTATTTCGGTTGAATCTTTACCTGGAAATCAAGGAGATGAATAAAAATTCGAGTGCTTTTGTGATTTCTCCCGCGCCTTTCTCCAAGCTAAATGACGGCATAAATATAAGGAAAAGAAGTCGAACGTCAATCAAGTCCATTAATTCCGATCAGCTAAACTCCTATGAAGGAAATAAATCTTCAACTATTGTTCTTTCTTCGTGCTTGAAATCCAGGGGTTCAAACAAGAAAATTAAAAAGGTTTCTTTCGCGGAGGATGTTATTGAGCGCACTCGTTTCCAATCCGTACCTTCATTGGTCGAAGAATCTTTTGATTCGTTGTTTCCTTCTGGTGTTTCTTCATTTAAGAGAAACATAGCTCCTTTTGATACAATGTTACGTGAGAAATCCGATCCGACCCTTCTTCGGGCCAATGTCTCTATTTCCGAGGCGATTCTTTCGACTGGAGAATATTCCTCGTTCCTGTTCCAGTCTGGGTTGGAATCCCTTGCCCAGGTAATTTTTCTTAACCTTTTTACCGTGGTTTACTAATTTCATTATTTCTACCATGACGTATCTTTTATAAGTCTAGGCTGGCAAATATTTTTCTAGGCTTTATGCGTTGGCCAAACATGAGATCGAACAACGGGCTTCTATTTCGCTTGAGCTGATCAGGAAAAAGACTGAGCTGGAACGCGCACTGGAAGCTAATAGATTTTTTAAGGAAAAATTGTCTCAGGACAAGTTAAGTTTGGAACTAGAGAGATTCAAAGATATTTACGAGCGTGAGAAAAGAAACTCCGAGCTTCGCGAGAGGGAAGCTTACACCCGCGGGTATACTGATCGTAGTGCTGAGGTTCGAAAGGTCCTCTTCGAAAATAACTTCGTTCAGTAATACTGTGACTTTCCTTTGTATCATAATCTTGCTACGGTTTCTCTATGTTGTAACACCATATTTGTAACAAATTTCCTTTCTTCTTGTAATACAATCTTTGTTGTAATGATAATGTAGCTGGAATGGTATTCCTCGGTTTCTCTTTCCTTTCTTCTTTCTTCCTCTTTTTTTTTTTTTTTTTTTTTTTTTTTTTTTTTTTTTTTTTTTTTTTTATGGTAGTAGTAATACTTTCATTCGTTTGATAATTTCGATCTGAGGGGCATAGCAACGACTTTCATCCTTAGTCGTATCAGAGCATTTTTAGCTCGAGGGTCGTAGCAGAGGCTTTCACCCGTTTAGTAATTTCGATCTAAGGGGCATAGCAACGACTTTCACCCTTAGTCATATCAGAGCATTTTTAGCTCGAGGGTCGTAGCAGAGGCTTTCACCCGTTTAGTAATTTCGATCTAAGGGGCATAGCAACGGCTTTCACCCTTAGTCATATCAGAGCATTTTTAGCTCGAGGGTCGTAGCAGAGGCTTTCACCCGTTTAGTAATTTCGATCTAAGGGGCATAGCAACGGCTTTCACCCTTAGTCGTATCAGAGCATTTTTAGCTCGAGGGTCGTAGCAGAGGCTTTCACCCGTTTATTATTTTCGATCTAAGGGGCATAGCAACGGCTTTCACCCTTAATCGTATCAGAGCATTTTTAGCTCGAGGGTCGTCACCCTTAAATATTGATAACAGATGAATGTAGATCCAGAATATCCAGAATATGACGGATAAATAAGAATTTAGGCGAAATGAACTTTCATTGAATAAACATTCTTCATACACCTCTGTCGAGATAAACCTTCACTGAATATGTAAATTACTAAATCATTAGAAATAAAGAGAACAGAGCAAGATGAATAAATAACAATAGTCTTGAAGTCAACTATCTTCCATAATATTTTCTCAGATTAACAGCGTTCCATGCTCAAGGTAGTACCTCTCCGTCAGGATGAGCAATTTTGTAAGAACCTTTTCTTCCCGCTTCAATTACCACAAAAGGGCCTTCCCAATTAGGTTGGAGTTTTCCGACATGCCTCGATACCTCCACTTTCTTTAGCACCAGATCTCCTACCTTGAACGGATTCGAACATTATGATTATAAGACTTTTCCATGCTAGATTTTGTGGACTGAATTTTCAACTTTGCACGGTCCCTTTGACTATCCGCGTGATCAACCTCCACTTCCCTTAGAGATTGATTTTTTTCGGGATCGTAAAATTCGACCCTGGGGGAAGGTACGAGGTTCTCTACTGGGATAACGGCCTCTGACCCGTAAACCAGACTAAACGGAGTTTCTCCCGTTGCAGCTTTAACAGTAGTTCTATTGGCCCATAAAACTCCTGGAAGTTCATCGAGCCACTTTCCTTTTGCCTCAGATAGTCGTTTTTCCAAGGATCGAACGATTTCCCTGTTTGCGACCTCCGTTTGCCCATTAGCTTGGGGATGCCCTACAGACGCGAAATTCTGCTGTATTCCAAACTTTTCGCACCAGTCCGTGATCCTTTTTCCGGCGAACTGCGTTCCGTTATCTGATATTAAGATCCTAGGAATTCCAAATCTGCAGATGATATTTTTCCATAAGAAATTAATAACTTGGAACTGAGTGATCTTCGTCAAAGCGATACATTCCACCCACTTGCTGAAATATTCGACTGCAACCAATACATAATTTTTCCGAGCTCTTGCTGTTGGAAAAGGCCCAACAATGTCAATGCCCCATTTATCAAAAGGCCAGCAGATAGGAATAGAATGCATATGCTCAGCCGGTTGATGAATCAAGTTTGAATGGATTTGACAATGGTGGCACTTTTTCACATAATCAACAGAATCAGAGAAAAGAGTAGGCCAATAATATCCAGACCTCGAGCATTTAAGCGCTAAGGCCCTAGCACCACAATGATTTCCCGCTTCCCCTTCATGAACTTCTTTCAAAATAGCGTTGTAGTGCATTTCGGGGACACATTTTAACAGAATTCCTGAGGAGGATCGTTTGTAGAGTTGATTACCGACCAGAGTAAATGATGGCGCTCTATATTTAATCCTCCGAGCCTCATTTTGATCTTTCCGCAGTTTTCCTTCTTTAAGATAGGCAATAAGAGGGTTGCTCCATGAGTTGATGGGTTCATCGATTTCCATGATATCGATTGCAGGGGCCTCATCTAGTTCGATAGCAGACGCATTCGACAGTAACCACGTGATTATCCTCTCACTCTTCCCGTCCGCTAACCCTGTGAATTTCGATATTATATCTGCCCATAAGTTTTCCTCTCTTGGCACAGGTTGAATATCGAACTTGTCGAATTCAGAGATCAATTTCTTCGTTCTGCTCAGGTATTTGATCATATTGAACTCCCTGGCCTCGTATGTGCCTTTTACCTGTCTGTGAACAAGTTCCGAATCGGTTAATACAACAATTGACTTTACCTTTGCTTTAAGAGCCATTTCCAGCCCCGCGATCAATGCCTCATATTCGGCCTCATTGTTGGTCACGACGAAATCTAAGGTTATAGCATAACTCAAGTCTTCACCATTGGGCCCTTGGAAATGAATTCCTGCTCCACCACCTTCTTTGGTAGAGGATCCGTCCACATGCATCAGCCAGATTTGATTTTTGGCTTCTTCGACCATACTTAGCTCGGAGACTGCTCCTCCTTTTATGTCTGATAAGCCAGTTGATTCGAGTACGAAGTCGGCTAGCACTTGGGCTTTTATGGCGACCCGTGGTTGATACTCGATTTCGAACTGACCGAGCTCAACCGCCCATTTGATCAATCGGCCTGATGCCTCCGGTTTTGATAGGACCTGCCTCAAAGGTTGATTTGTTAGAACAATGATCTTGTATGTTTGAAAGTAAGGCCTTAGCCTTCGTGCAGCTACCACCAATGCTAGTGCGAATTTCTCGATCTCCATGTAGTTCTTCTCGGCACCTTGCAGTAACTTACTTAGATAATAAACTGGTTTATGCTCAGTTTTATCAAGTTTCACCAAAACCGAACTAATGGCCTCTTCCGATACTGCTATATATAAATACAGAGGTTCTCCTTCAGATGGTTTTGCCAGCATGGGTGGGGAGGTCAGGTACGCTTTCAGTTCTTCAAAGGCCTTATCACATTCTACACTCCATTCAAAGTTCTTGGATTTCCGCAGAAGTTTGAAGAATGGTAAACTTTTGTCAGCGGATCGGGAGATGAATCTATTCAATGAAATAATTTTTCCAATCAAGCTTTGGACGTCCGAAAGCTTCCGTGGTGGCTGGAGGTCGGTGATCGCTCGAATTTTTTCCGGATTTGCTTCGATCCCTCTTTCATGGACTAAATATCCGAGGAATTTTCCCGACCGCACACCAAAGGTGCACTTGGCTGGGTTCAGCTTCATTCCATATTTTCTCAGGATTTTGAAACACCTGTCCAGATGGCCAATGTGATCCTCCTCCGACATACTTTTTACGAGCATGTCGTCCACATAGACCTCCATTATTTCGCCTATCAGTTCTTTGAACATCATGTTAACTAGCCTCTGATAGGTTGCACCTGCATTCCTTAAGCCAAAAGGCATAACAATGAAACAGTATACTCCTCTCTCAGTGATAAATGCTGTTTTATCCTGGTCTTTTTCGTTCATGAAAATCTGGTAAAATCCTTGGAACGCATCCATCATACTAAATAGGACAAACCCTGCGGTGGAATCTACCAGCATATCGATCCGAGGCAGTGGATAAGGGTCTATAGGGCATAACTTATTTAGGTCAGTAAAGTCATTGCACATTCTCCATTTGTTCTCGGCCTTTTCGCCCTTAGAGACCAGGACCACATTACACAGCCATTCTGTAAATTTGATTTCTCTGATCTGACCTGCTGCTAATAACCTATCGACCTCTGCATTGATTATCTTGTCCTTTTCGCGACCATGATTGCGCTTCTTCTGCCTTATAGGTTTTGCTTTCGGATCGATGTTAAGCGAATGTGTTATCACTCGCGGGTCGATTCCCACGATATCATCCGAGGTCCACGCAAAAACATCCACATTTTTCTGTAGAAATTCTACGAGCATAGTTTCCATGCCTTCGCTCAATTCCGTTCCAATTCTAGTGAACTTTTCAGGGGATCCTGGAACTAAAGTCACTTTTTTGTGGTCGGGCGCTTGCACGCTCATGTCAACGTTATTTCCTTTCTTCCCTTGAAATTTTTCGCAGTCGGGAATCGGCGTTTTTAATTCGGACTCTAAGTCAGATATCTTTCTCTTAGCTGGGAGTTCGGGCTCCGTTTTCTTTTTGATACTCAAAGATGAATTATAACATTCCCACGCCATGTATTGGTCGTTTCTCATCTCTCCCACTCCTCCCACGGTCGGGAACTTTATCTTTTGATGATAGGTAGATACAACTGCTTTAAAAATGTTCAGTGCTGGCCTTCCTAATATTGCATTGTAAGCGAATGACGTATCTACCACTAGGAATTTGACCATCCTTGTTATGTTCTTCGGCTTGGTTCCTAAGGTCGTGCTCAAAAGAATGGTCCCCAGCGGGACGATCTCCGACCCCCCAAAACCGACCAAAGGAGTGGTTACCTTATCCAGCCGTGGATGGCAAAGGTTCATTCTTGTGAGGGCTTCTGAGGAGATAATATTGGCCGAGCTCCCATTGTCAACCAACACCCTCTTGACCTCGAAATTAGCAATTCTCCACGTCAACACCATGGAAAAGTTTGGGTCATCCTCATTCGTATCCCAATTAACATCCGAAGGTCGATCGGCCTCACTGAAGCTTATAACTTGATTTTCCATGGAGGGAAATTCCAAAGATAGGATTTCCCTCTTTGTAGAGACCCCAGCCCTTATTGACCTCATCGTTCTCTTTCTAGCATTTCTGCTATCTCCCCCCGCTGGTCCTCCAGCGATCATGTTTATCACTCCGTTCGATCGTTCTTCTGTTTGATTTGGACCCTGTTTCGGATGAGTAATAAACTTCCTGGGGCTCCTTGACCTATAACGATTGTTATAGTTGTTCCCCTTGACAAATTCTTTTAGTTTTCCTTGCGCAATTAATTTCTCGATCTCGACTTTCAATTGGTAACAATTCTCGGTGCTGTGCCCCCGAGCCCGGTGATAGCGGCAGTATTGGTCGTAACCCAACGTACCCGGTCTAGCCTGCGTGATTCTTTGAGCCTCAGGAATCAGATTTCCTTCTTCTAATACAGTTAATACTTCTTCCTTCGAACTGTTAAGTTCGGTGAACTGAATTTTTTCGGTTCTAGGATGCCGAGCACGTTCATAGGAATGCCCATAGGAGTTCGACCCTTGTGGTGGCATTTGTGGTTTATAGGTATTAATTCTTTGCCAAACGGAACCTCTGTTTGATCCCCCATAATCACTAGGTTTCGGGACAGGTGCCCTATCTTGTTTCTTGTTGAGGGGAGATTTGATAGCATGCGAATTTTTTAATTTGTTCATTTCTTCCTGAATCATATACTTTTCAGCAATCTCCATTATTCGTTCGAAAGACTTTGGTTGTTTCCTGCATAAGGCATTTCCGAACTGGATGCTCCTAGTCAGTTCGAACATTAGAGAGGACAAATATTCGATCTGAGGGGTATCAACTTTCAAAAGCTCAATACTAAATCTTGCTAGCCATTGCCTCAACGTCTCTTCCTCCATTTGTTTTACAGTTCCCAAGTGATTTGCCGGTAACCTTGGCTTCCTCTGGCTAGCGAATTGATGTTTTAGTTTATCGCAGAATTCTTCGAAAGAAAAGATGGAGTTTGGCGGTAATTTTCCGAACCAATCGAGAGCAATTCCCTCAAAGGTAGTAACCATGATCTTGCAGCAGAAGTCCTCCGAATGTCCATATAGGTTCATCACATTAACAAAGCTGTTGATGTGCTCTCCGGGGTCGGTGGTCCCGTTATACCGCGGTAGCCTTGTTGGCACCGTTTCCGTGTTCCTAGCCTCTCGTATTTCTCGACAAAATGGGGAACAACGCATAATACTGTTCGAAATCTCCCTGTCTCTTAGGCTCTCTCTATTCGGAATATTTCCCGTTCGCATGTTGGCAACATTGCTGCGTGGAAATCCTATCAAAGTACCTTCTTTTTCCAGCTCCTTGGCCACTCTTTCTTGGACTATTTTTTCCAGTTCGACATCAGTAACCTTTTTGTAGGCCGATTTTTTGTCCTTGATCACACCAGAGGGGTGGCTCTCACCCACTATTGAATCTTCCACGTCATGTACTGACCTCGGCGGAACTCCTGATCGAGATGGTACACCCCGAGGAGGGTTCGTCATTGGTGCATGCGATATAGATCGCAGTACACTGTTTTCCCTCTGGATGTTCAAAGATGGTATTTCGGGTCTCACGTGAGCAGCAGGCTGATCTACAGGTGACTGATCAGCCCTCCCCCTATTCAGAAATTCTCGACACATCGTGCCTATGATGGACCTTAGATCTCCAACCGTCGTATGAATTTGTGCGTTATCCTGTGGGATAATCGGTGGAATTTCCTGCTGCTGAGCCGCCCGCGACAAATTATCGGGCTCATTGTTGACCGAATTCTGCGCTCCTGCTGGAACGGAAGGTTCCCCACGGATATATGTATTTCTCCTCGTAGTAGGCATATTTCGGTCTAATACTCGAATAAGGGCCCCTCGGTGGGCGCCAATTGATCTTACGTGATTTCGTTTGTTCGATCAAGGGTGGATCGTGGTGCAATAGCAACAATATTAAAATGTAAGCAAAGATCAATAGTAATTGTATTCGAATTAAATGAGTACAAGTACAAATATTTTGGGTCCTACACGAGAATTAATGGATGCCGTAGAAGCTAGAGGGCGAAATACATATGATCGAAACTATGCTATATTTTCCAAGTGAGTCCGAGCAGCAGTCTCTAAGCAGGAGCACCTGGGAAGTTGTGTCCGGTGTCACAAATGCATGGGGTATTTATAGCTGAACACAGGGTCTAGGTAATCCATCCGCAGGCATGCAAATCTCGGCCCATAAGTTTGGATCAAAGCTCGGCCCAACAGTAAATCTGAATCCAGGGCCGTCCGTACTTATGGTACCCGGGCATTGGGGTCGAACTCGATCTTCCGAAATAAGTACTGTTCGATCTCGCATGATTGTAGAAAAGGCATAGCCTAGAATTTCCCTCATCATTGATCATCGTTCAATTCTTGTGGCGGACCATTATCAGGGGACCTTCTTCTCGGGGTCCTTCTCTGGTTATTGTTTCGAGGACTCCTACTTCTATCTCTCTTGCGATTGTTCCGCTCTAGATAATCGTCCAACTTTCCTTGTTTGATTAGTCTTTCGATTTCCTGTTTTAGGTGAAAACAGTCTTCCGTTCGGTGTCCATGGGCGCGGTGATACCTACAATATAGATTGTAGTTTCGCGCACCGGGCCTAGGTTGTGCAATTCTTTTCGCTGGCGGAATCCAGTTGTTCCTTTCTAATACTACACAAATTTCTTCGATAGGAACAGTCAGTCGTGGGTATTCTACCTGACTTATTCGATTCCTGTTAGCCGGTTCAGCTGACCTTGATCTAGCATAGATATTAGGTCTTTTATCCTGATCGTTCCGATTGTATTATAGTCGTTGAAAGACATTTCCTTTTTTGAAGGACCGATCGTAATCAGTAGGTCTTAAGGCCGGAGCTTTATCTTGCCGCCTTGATCCGGCGGCGGGAGTTTTGTTTCTATTCTTGTCTTTGAAAGAGTTCATCTACTCCTGAGTCATGTATTCCGATGCCAAGGTCATAATATCTGCAAAAGTTCTTGGTTGCTTTCTGCTGAGAGCATTCCCGAATTGCCTGTTTTTGGTAAGATCGAAGAGGATGGAGATTATGTAATCGATGTTTGGGGAATCGATTTTTAATATTTCCACATTAAATCTCGCCAACCAGTTTCGCAAAGACTCTCCCTCTTGTTGATGGATGGTTCCAAGGTAGCTCATCGGCAGTTTCTGTCTTTTCTGGCTGGCGAATTGTTGTGTCAATTTATTGCATAATTCACGAAAACTGAAGATAGAGTTGGTGGGTTATTTTGCGAACCAATCCAAAGCCAGTCCTTCAAATGTGGTAATTATTAGTTTGGCGGTGTATTCCGCCGAGTGAGCATATAAATTCATAATATTCGTGAAGCTGAAAATATAATCATCGGGATCGGTGGTTCCATCGTATCTTGGTAGTCGTCCGGGGACTTGGCCGGATGATTGAGCTTCTTTTATCTCCCTATGGGAGCATGCCGCTAGGCTTTCTTGGAGCTTCGTGTTTCTGGCCCACGGATTTTGGATAGTCCGAAGACGTTGCTCTAGGCGCTCCTGTACCATCCTCTCAATTTCTCGTTCCGAGATGCGGACTGCTCTTTGTCGATTATGTATTCCATCAACGACGTCGTCCTCAATGGGAATTATGGTATGTTCCTTCGATCTTCGGCGGGTCGGTAGTGGCTTTGTCCGATCTGTTTTTCTTTGGATCGGCTCATCGGTTGGTTTCGTATCACTCCTTTGTGGACTGTGCAAGGATCGTTGTTCGCTGACAGGGCTGTCTACTTGCTCGGATATTTGATTGACCTACCTTGGAGCTCTCCGAATGGGATTTTCCCTAATAGTTCTAGGGTCTACGGGCACCTGCTCGGGGACCAGAATTTCCCCTGGGTACAGTGATTTGAATAGCATAGCGATCTGTCTCAGTTTCTCCTGTGTATCCGATAGAGGAAGAGGGATCGTTGGAGCCACGGGGGCTTCCGGTATTAGATTAGCGGCGGTCTCTTGTTGCCCTTGGGAGTTTTGAACATGGATCCTTTGATGTTACTGCTGATTGGGTGGTTGATCACTAGCTCTTTGATTATTCTCATCGTTAATGGTTGGAACGTTATTATTCGTATCGTCCTGTAAGTCATCAGACGTGATATGTGGATGCGTCGTGTTACTTCTTGCTTCGTTACGAGCGTTCTTCCTTGGGCGAGCCATATGTCTATCGAATAATTAACTCAGCCCCACGGTGGGCGCCAACTGATTTAACCGTTTTTCGCAGGGTTGGATTAAATCAATAATAGAGGTTTACGGGGTTAGATTATATGTATTCTAGGGCTTAGTTACTTTATTATGGATGGATCAATCTCAAGAAAGAACAATAAATAAAGATCAAATAAGAACACAAGACGATGAATGTTGAATGTAGTATAGCAAAAGCTTTTCTATCTTTTTATTATCAGATTGCCCCAGTATGGAGGCGTAAGTTCTGAATCGTTGTTATTCCAATACAATGTTTAACTAGGTATTTATATGTTAACAACCCTAGCTATACAAGGAAACATAGTCCTAATAGGACTTGGTATAATAATCCTTCAGGAATTCGGACTTTAGGTTTGATCGCTGCGGATTGATATTTCTGGTCAGATCGCATGGCTCGTTAGCGAAACAGCTTTTCTGATCGAGGCGATCAAGTATTGTCTAGTCGTTCCGAGTGTTATAAGGGGTGTAAAACAGCCCCCATCAGTTCCCTTTTCTTTTGTCTTGACCTTATGCATTATGGTCTCGAAATAATTCTCTTTGACTTAATCTTTATGAGGTACTTTCATAAAGTCGTCAGATATCTTGGCCAATTATTTTACCATAAGTAATTTCTCACAGAAATCTATAGGAGAATTTCCCAACCTATCAAGTCGGGTAAATATGGATCTTGGATATGCTAATAATTCTGTATCCATGAAACAAGCAACTACCTGTGATTTCTTAATCATCTCAATGTTTTTATTTATGTTATCAATGTTCCACTATTAATCGGATTGCTTTAGAGTACAATTCTGTCTTTGCACCATTGCATACAGACGTCACGTAGTACTCCCAAGATATAACGATCCACTTAGGTTATCATATTTCATATGCCCAATTTATAATTAAAACTACTTTGAACCTAAGCTTTCGTCGATTAATGGACCTGATAGTGGTTTGAATGGTTTTAAGGTAGACATAGCATATTGTGCACACTAAGGTTACTTCTCAACGATCTTAGGAAATTTATATTGTCCAAGTGGGATATGGTTGGAGTTTATTGTTAACTCAATAATAATTCCATTATGTGGACTTTTAATAAGTTTAAACGTTAAGAGCTATTTTATTTTTATATGCCTGATTAAAGTGATCAGATAAAGTTAAACAAAAATATCCAAAAAATAATTTATGGTCCTACAAAATGATTAGTTTGTACTACAAGTTAAGAGTCAAGATGTTGCTTATGGTCCTAGTCAAAAGAAGTTGTTAATATTTATGAACATATCCAAAAATAAACATAATAAATTTTAGTTTTTGAACTATTTTAATTGGAAATAAATTATATTTCTGATTTTTTTAGTTTAGTTCATCCATTTTCTCTCAAAATTACTCACCAATAAGAAAAGAAATTCACATAATCTCAATAGTGAACGAACGAACGAAGATGTCCTAATATCACGTGTTATTGGAACCACTTGAGAAAGATTACAGTGAAACACATAATTCATATTAGGGACTAATGTGAAATAAATAATTCATAGTAGGAATTAAAATGAAAAAATAATATAAAGGATCACTCTATAGAAAATTAATGATAAGAGGGATTTAAAATGGTATTTACCATAACCTACTCTAATAATTTGCACAACAAAAACAATAACTGACCAAATGATCAAGCCAAAGTAGTACTAATATTGTACATATTTTTTGGGGGACCGTGGCTCCCTCTGGCTAATGGGTAGCTCCGCTCGCTGTAAAAGATGTTTTAAAGCTCTAAGGCCATTTCCAAAGACCAAGGGATGGAGATTTCACAAAGTCCATATCACTTAGTTTTCAACTTTTCGAGAATATCTTAGCGGATGAATTAGTAGTTGTTGTCCTTGTTTCTTTAGTATCCTCAGTGGTTCCTAGCCCTGTCATGTTTCTTGGATTATTTACAAGTTGTATTCATTCTCTTATATGACAAATCTAAGTGAAAAGACAATATGATGATACTTCTTCAGATGATGAAGATGCAAGGTCAAAATAGGTGCCGCGAATCCTCTTGAAAGAGAGTGGTGTCTTCCGGAACGCGAACACATGTGGTGCATGGCTGTCGTAAGCTCGTATTTTACATTTACCATGCAATTTGTGATACTTGAACGGTCAATTTTTTTCCTTAACTTCCATTTTTACAAATGAAAGCCGAGTACTTGTGGTAGAACGGGCCAATATGGTATTTGACAATAAAGTGCTAGACGGAACTGCCATGAAAACGACTTATTAGTTGATTAATAGATCACTTCGGAATGACCATTTACATTGATTCAAGGGGAGGTTCCTTTGAATCCACCTATTCATTGTTTCAAGGGGCGGAGCAGTTGGCTTACCCATCTCCATCCCTTGAGTCTTTAAGTCAAACTTTAAATATAATGTTGTATCTATCTCCTTGCAAATTCAAGTTCGGCAAAAGTGTAGATATACTTTCTCCTTTCTATTGTACATTTGATCCCAAATTTTGTATAGCGCCCCATGTGTTGCACCTCTACGAGTTGATATATCACAATATCACGAAAACCTTGATAATTTTAATCGGCTAGAACATAGATATTATCAAGATCTAAACTAGAGAACAAAATGGGCAATCGAAATCTCTTCTAGAAGAGAGAGAGAGAGAGAGAGAGAGAGAGAGAGAGAGAGAGAGAGAGAGAGAGAGAGAGAGATAGAGAGAGAGAAATCGATCAAGTGAGAGAAAGAGTTTTGACTTGTGTTTCTTGTATTATATAATATGTTAGTATGTATGTTAGATATGATATATATTCTCATATATATATATATATGTCCTTGTTTCTTTAGTATCCTCAGTGGTTCCTAGCCCTGTCATGTTTCTTGGATTATTTACAAGTTGTATTCATTCTCTTATATGACAAATCTAAGTGAAAAGACAATATGATGATACTTCTTCAGATGATGAAGATGCAAGGTCAAAATAGGTGCCGCGAATCCTCTTGAAAGAGAGTGGTGTCTTCCGGAACGCGAACACATGTGGTGCATGGCTGTCGTAAGCTCGTATTTTACATTTACCATGCAATTTGTGATACTTGAACGGTCAATTTTTTTCCTTAACTTCCATTTTTACAAATGAAAGCCGAGTACTTGTGGTAGAACGGGCCAATATGGTATTTGACAATAAAGTGCTAGACGGAACTGCCATGAAAACGACTTATTAGTTGATTAATAGATCACTTCGGAATGACCATTTACATTGATTCAAGGGGAGGTTCCTTTGAATCCACCTATTCATTGTTTCAAGGGGCGGAGCAGTTGGCTTACCCATCTCCATCCCTTGAGTCTTTAAGTCAAACTTTAAATATAATGTTGTATCTATCTCCTTGCAAATTCAAGTTCGGCAAAAGTGTAGATATACTTTCTCCTTTCTATTGTACATTTGATCCCAAATTTTGTATAGCGCCCCATGTGTTGCACCTCTACGAGTTGATATATCACAATATCACGAAAACCTTGATAATTTTAATCGGCTAGAACATAGATATTATCAAGATCTAAACTAGAGAACAAAATGGGCAATCGAAATCTCTTCTAGAAGAGAGAGAGAGAGAGAGAGAGAGAGAGAGAGAGAGAGAGAGAGAGAGAAAGAGTTTTGACTTGTGTTTCTTGTATTATATAATATGTTAGTATGTATGTTAGATATGATATATATTCTCATATATATATATATATATATATATATATATATATATATATATATAAAAGTCTTCTAATTAATTAATGGTCCATTATCTTTAATTAATTATGGCCCTAATTAATTTTTCAATTAGATAATTCAATTAAATTAATTAATTAATATCTCATTTAATTAAATTAGACTCTAAGTCTTTTAATTAAACAATTCTATAATCAATTAAATTAAATTTAATTAATTATCTTAGAAATTAAATTCCAATTTAATTCATAATCTTGACAATTCCAATTGGATCTCGCCCCGCTTCAATTGGGTCAATCTAGTCATCCTTTGTTTCCTTGTTTTCACTTAATGTGTATTGTGTATGCCCCGTAAGTTCACCACATAATTGGTCGTGAGTTATAATTAAATATTCATTTAATTATGCACGTAATAAATACTCTAAATCAATTGTACACTCTGTCGACTAATCATTCCAAAATTAGCACCCCTGCCAATTTGGGAATTCTGTCACATTTCATAGTCGATGTCTGGCCACAAGCCCATGGAGCCCAATCACTCGTGAATTAATTCAGTGAACCTTTTATTCATTTACAATAACCATATATGACATGATCTCTCCATTAATCGATTTATCAGTCGAGACTTAAGGATCTGGATTTTTCATCGATTCCCTTTCTTCGTCTTGACCTTATGTACTTTGATCTCGAAAATCCTGTTTATTGGAGTATACATATCAGTGAGAGTCTAACCGAATCCAATGATATCCTATCTCAAATGGATTCTACGACTCTTGAATATGTTCTAGATCACAGCCTTGGGGATGTCCACGGTGATGGGGGTTATTTTATACCCCATACAATACTTGGAAGAGCCCGAAGATAATAAATTGATCCGACCACACTGCTCGATCATCTACATTGGTCTATCCGATTTAAGCTGATGCGCCTCAGCGACCAAGCTAGTATCCGAGTTCGAGATGGACCACACCCTGAGTCCTAGTAGGATTATGTTTCCTTGTAGGGCTAGGGATTGTCTCATATAAATACCTTGATCAAACATTGTATTAACACACACAAGAATCATAGCTTACGCCTACATACTTTGTAATCAGAGTTTAACCTAATAAAAGAGCTTTTGCTATACTCATAGATCTTTACAATATAATCTTTATACTCTAATCTTGTTACGTATCGTTCATCATTGAGATCGTTCCATCCGGAATAAAGTAACTAAGCACTATATCCAGAATATAATTTAACCCTACACAAATATCATTGATTTAATCTAACCACACGAAAATCGGTTAAATCAGTTGGCGCCCACCCAGGGGCTGAGTTAATTATTCGATAGACACATGGCTCTCCCAAGGAAGAATGCACGCAACGAGACAAGGAGTAACACGACACACCCACACATGCCATCAGACGGTTTGCAAGATGATACACCAAATAACAAACCAATTGGCAACGCGGTCGATAATCAGCAAGAAGGCAACCATCCTTTGGATCAGCAAGAACGCCTGGAGGCCGACGTCCAACTCCCACAAGGACAGCAGGACGCTGCTGTTGATCCTGCACCTGTGGGTCCTAGGGTTGCAACCATTCCTGTCCCATTGTCAGAAAGGGAAGAAAAACTAAAACAGATAGCACTACTGGATAACTCCCTATGTCCAGGGGGCCAAGTAATTCCCGTCATGAGCCCAGAGACCCAAGAGCAACTCATGCGCAACCAGTCAGGAGATCTCAAAGGCAGGTCGACCATGTATCAGAACAGGCCGATAGTACGGGGACCGACCAGCAATCTCTAGCTACTCCCTAAAGGAGCAACGCAAAACCTGCTGACAACCAGGTCCGAAGGAGAACGAATCGGACAAAACTCCCTGCCCATCCTGCGCATCAGGGGTCGAAAGAAAATACTATAATTCCTATCGACGATAAAATCATCGATCCGACCCCTAATCAACCGAAGACCGTCCGCATCTCGAAAAGAGACATTGAAAGGATGGTACAAGAACGTCTAGAACAAAGATTACTGACTGTTCAACACCCATGGGCAAGAAGCACAGAAGTCCAGGAAAGCCGAGCTGCATGTTCCCCTTTCTGTATGGAAATCAAGGAAGCGCAGTCATCCGGACAACTTCCGGGACGACTACCACGCTACGATGGTACTACTGACCCGGACGATTACATATTCAGCTTTACGAACATAATGAATCTATATGCACATTCTGCTGAATACACCGCCAAGTTGATGGTCACAACATTCGAAGGATTGGCGTTGGATTGGTTCGGAAAACAACCCACCAATTCCATATTCAGTTTTCGTGAGCTATGCAATAAGCTAACTCAACAGTTCGCTAGCCAGAAGAGACAAAAACTCCCCATGAGTTACCTCGGAACTATTAATCAACAAGAAGGAGAATCCTTGAGAAGTTGGTTAGCAAGATTCAATGTCGAACTGCTCAAAATCGATTCGCCAAATATTGACTACATAATCTCCATACTTTTCGACCTCACTAAAAATGGATAATTTGGGAATGCCCTAAGTCGAAAACAACCAAGGACATTTGTAGATATAATGACCTTAGCCTCGAAATACATGACTCAAGAGAAGATGAACTCCTTTAAAAATAAAAATAGGAGTAAAGCTTCAACCTCTGGCCTAAAGAGATAGGATAAAGCACCCATTTCAAGGCCAATGGATTATGATCGATCCTTTAGAAAAGGAAACGTCTTCCAGAGATTGGATTATAATCGTAACGATCGGGATAGAAGACCCAATGTCTATACAAGATCCAGATCGGCCGAACTACCTCAAAGAAATCGAATAGATCACGTGGAATACACCAAATTAAATATCCCTACGGAAAAAATCCTAGTGCTACTCGAGAAAAATAATTGGATTCCCCCAGCGAAAAGAATTACACAGGCTAAGCCAGGAGCTCGAAATTACAACTTATATTGTCGATATCATTGGGCTCATGGACATCGCATCGAGGACTGTTTCCATATGAAACAGGAAATTGAGAGGCTGATTGAAGAAGGAAAGTTAGACAACTACGTCGAACGAAACGGGAGAAAAAGAAATAGAACCAGAAGCCCTCGAAATCATAATCGGAGAAGAACCCCTAATAATGGTCCCCCTCAAGATGTGAATAATGATCGGTGAACGGGACCATACATACGATCTCCGGTGGCCCAGCAGGGGGAGATAGTCGTAATGCCCGCCGAAGAACCGCCAGATCAATAGAAGGGAGTTTTGGAATTCCGAGGGAAGTATGGACTCTCAAAAGCAAAATTCCAAAAGAACAGCCCATCAGTTTAAATGAAAGCGATGTGCCACGAAACATAATTTGGGATATGAAAGAAGACAATCCCGACTTCCCAATGGTGGTATCGCTTGAGATAGAGAACTACAATGTGAAAAGAATACTAATTGATAATGGCAGCTCTGCTAACATTATTTCAAGAGAAGTCCTAACACAGATGAATTTAGAAGAGATAACGTTACAAAAGGTAGCAACTCCATTAGTGGGATTTGGAGGATCAGAAATTGTCCCCTTCGGGACAGTCAACTTAAGTGTTTCTTTGGGAAAAAGACCTGAACGAGCAGTAAAAATGATAAAATTTCTGGTTGTTGAAACACCATTTGCATACAACGCGATACTAGGACGACCGACACTCAACCTTTTTCGAGCAGTCGTGTCGACCTACCATCAGAAGGTAAAGTTTCCAACGGTCTCAGGCATAGGAGAAATAGTGAATGATCATTGCATGGCCTGGGATTGTTATAATACTTCCCTGGCATTGGGAAACCGAACTAAATCTTTTACTCCAGCAAAAAGAAAACTCGAGGATGAAATCGAAAGAGCTGAAATCGACATCCCCAGTACGGATAGAATAGATCAAAAAGGGAAAGAGACAGTCGATTTAACTATCAGGCCACCTGAACACAAGGATATTATGCTTGTGCAAGGTGATCCCCTGAAGACGACCAGGATAGGGACTGAACTCAGTCCGGAAGGGAAAGTTATGCTAGTAGATTTCCTCAGAAATAATATTGATGTCTTCGTATGGAGTGCAGATGACATAGAGGGCATTGACCCAAGAATAATTACTCATTCTCTAAAAATAGATCCAATGGCGAAACGAGCAAGGCAAAAGAAGCGCAACCATGGGCCTACGAAAGATAAAATAATCAAAGCAGAAGTTGAAAGATTGCTAAAAGCCAAACAGATTCGGGAGATACATTTTTTAGAATGTTGTGCAACGTGGTCCGAGTGGCAAAGGGGGATAAAAAGGACAACAAATGGAGGATGTGTAGCTATTTAACCGACCTCAACAAGTTATGTCCACAAGATCCTTACCCACTCCCAAGAATCGACTTACTTGTCGACTCAACTGCAGGATTTGTTATTTTTAGCATGATGGATGCCTTCAAAGGTTTTTACCAAATCTACATGAACGAGCGAGACCAAGAAAAGACCGCCTTTATCACTGAACAAGAAGTATACTGCTTCATTCTAATGCCCTTTGGATTAAGAAATGCAGGGGCAACTTACCAAAGATTAGTTAATTTGATGTTTAGAGAATTAATTGGAGAAATAATGTAAGTCTACGTAGACGACATGTTGGTAAAAAGCATGAACGAAGCTGACCACGTCAAGCATCTGGACCATTGCTTCAAGATTTTGAGAAAATACCGAATGAAGCTCAACCCCGCAAAATGCACCTTTGGAGTCAAGTAGGGAAAATTCCTGGGTTACATGGTTCATCAACGGGGAATTGAGGCAAATCCGGAAAAGATCCGAGCCATTACTGAAATGAAACCACCTAGAACAATCTCCCAAGTACAGAATTTAGTCGGAAAGATTGTCGCACTAAATAGGTTCATATCCAAATCAGCAGACAAAAGTTTGCCATTCTTTCAAACCTCACGGAAAGCAAAAAACTTTTTATATATGGACTGAAGAGTGTGATCAGACTTTTAACCAATTAAAGAAATACCTGACTTCTTCACCATTATTAGCCAAACCAACCGAAGGACAACCTCTATACATCTACATATCCATCTCTGAGGTAGCAATAAGTTCGGTATTGGTAAAGATAGAGGGTTCAGAACATAAACCTGTTTACTATCTAAGCAAGTTGTTACAAGGTGCTGACAAAAATTACTTAGAGATAGAAAAGTTTGCTTTGGCTTTAGTAGTCGCCGCTCGGAAGCTTCGACCATATTTTCTAACATATAAGATTATTGTACTAACAAATCAACCACTAAGGCAAGTTCTGGCAAAACCAGAAACTTTTGGGAGATTAATTAAGTGGGCGATCGAATTAGGACAATTCGAGATCGAGTATTGACCAAGAACTGCGATAAAAGCTCAGGTACTCGCCGATTTCCTCTTGGAAACTCCGACCTTACCAGAAAATACCAACGACTCGACAAGTAGTGGTAATGATATTATGATTGTCAAAGATCACACTTGGTTAATGCATGTCGACGGGGCCTCAAATAGGGAAGGAGGTGGAGCCGGGATCAATTTTACCAGACCAGACAAGGAAGATCTAAACTACGCAATCACTTTGGATTTTATGGTGACCAATAATGAGGCATAATATGAAGCATTGATTGTAGGAATGGAGATGGCAATTAAAGCAAACATCAGAAGCCTGAAAGTATTAACTGATTCAGAGTTGATCCAACGACATATAGAAGGCTTATACTAGGCAAAATAATATAACATGGTGAAGTACCTCGCTAAAGTAAAAGAACTCGCGGGAAATTTGACAAATTCGAAATTCAGAACGTCCCACGCTCGGAGATAAATGGGCGGACCAACTTTCCTGATTCATAGGGTCAAGAGATGGACGAACAGAAAGGGTAATCACCTGGCTAATCTCAAACACCCCAGCGATTGATATTGATAGCTTGCCCATCACCGAGGTGATGGAAATCGACGTACCAGAAGAAAGCTGGATGACTCCAATGATGAAATATCTTTCGAATGGAACCTTACCAACGGATCAGAATGAAACTCGAAAAGTAAAGTACCGAGCACCTAGATACACGATCCTAGATGGAAAGCTTTACAGGAGATCTGCCTCCGGAATCCTGCTAAAATGCATTTATGGACTACAAATCCCAGATGATGGGGGCTATTTCGCACCCTTATAATAATCGGGATGACTAGTCCATATACGCTCGGACCGACCAGGAGTCTAATTCATTAAAGAACTGCCAGGTCCGATCTGCATTATCAATCCTCGGCGAGCAAGAACAGTGTCCAAGTTCATTAAGGATTACTATGCCTAGTCCAATTAGGATTATGTTTCCTTGTGAAACTAGGGTTAATGTTATATAAATACTGTTGGGATTCGGTAAGAAAAACAGCCCTAGGCACAGCGGAATATAAAATTTTCTAGGGCCTCTTAAAGAATCTTGCCAGGATATACTCTAGTTGTATATGTATGAATGTTAATAGATGACAGTATAAGTTTTCTCGTTTATACCTGTCTCCTTGCAAATCCTAGGCTAGCAATATGAGCTCTGAATTCTGACCCCGGTTGATCGACCCACACCTTTTGGTAGCGCCCCACGTGTTGCGCCTCTACGAGTTGATACACCACAATATCACGAAAATTAATATATCCTAATCGACTAGAACATAGGGTATATTAATATCTAGGTTTTAGAACGACTTTGAAACGAAAAACAAAGACGAAAAATTCTTTCAAAGTGGAAGAACAGTTCGGCCGATCACAGGGAGAGGGAGAGAGAATTTTTGCTTTTCTTGATTTTTCTTGAAGAGTTGTGTTTGAGATATGAGACCTAGTCTCTTATTTATAGATATCTCCCATACCCTAATCCTAATAGGATTAGGATACTAATTCTCCTACATGGGCCATGGCCCTTTTTAACTAGAAGACTAAGTCTTCTAATTAATTCATGGCCCATATTAATTAATCTTTCAGGGCTTTATTTAATCTCCCAATTAAATAGCCCAATTAATTAAATCATCTCCCAATTAATTAATTAAATCCTAATTAATTAATTTGCTCATAAATTAAATTCCAATTTAATTTATAATCTTGATCCAATTCCAATAGGATCCATTTTCGTTCCATATGGGTCGACCCAGTCGACCCACCCATTTAATCGACCCAGTCGATTTTGACCCAGTCGACCCAGTCGACTGGTTCGTTCTTGTTTCCTCGCTTTCGCTTCATGTGTATTGTGTATGCCCCCGTAGGTTCACCACATAATTGGCCGTGGGTTGTAATTAAATATTATTTAATTACTCGAGCAATTAATACTCTAAATTAATCGAACACTCTGTCGATTAATCATTCCAAAATTAGCACCCCTGCTAATTTGGGAATTCTCCCACACTCCACGGTCGATGTCCAGTCACAAGCCCATGGAGCCCAATCACTGGTGAATTAATTCAGTGAACCTTTTATCATTTACAATTTCCATATACGACAAAATCTCTCCATCGATCAATCTCCCAGTCGAGACTTAAGTGTATGGTCTTTTATCGGATTCCCTTTT